>PVKP010046748.1:0-15406 GCA_004027715.1 Plecturocebus donacophilus | reverse complement strand
ATTTCCTGGACTTGAATATTGGCCTACCTTGCTAGGTTGGGGAAGTTTTCCTGGATAATATCCTGAAGAGTATTTTCCAGCTTGGATTCATTCTCTTCGTCACATTCAGGTACACCTATCAAACGTAGATTAGGTCTTTTCACATAGTCCCATATTTCTTGGAGACTTTGTTCATTCCTTTTTCCCCTTTTTTCTGTCACGTTGCCTTCTCGTTTTATTTCATTGAGTTGATCTTCGACCTCTGATATCCTTTCTTCTGCTTGGTCAATTCGGCTGTTGAAGCTTGTGCATGCTTCGTGAAGTTCTCGTGTTGTGTTTTTCAGCTCCATCAATTCAGTTATGTTCTTCTCTAAGTTGTCCATTCTCATTAACATTTCGTTAAATCTTCTTTCAACGTTCTTAGTTTCTTTGCATTGGTTTAGAACATGTTCTTTTAGCTCACAGAAGTTTCTTATTATCCACCTTCTGAAGCCTGATTCTGTGAGTTCATCACACTCATCCTCCGCCAAGCCTTGTTCTCTTGCTAATGAGGAGCTGCGATCCCCTGTAGGAGGAGAGGCATTCTGATTTCGGGTGTTCTCAGCCTTTTTGCACTGGTTTCTTCCCATTTTTGTGGATTTATCCACCTGTCGTCTTTGTAATTGCCGATTTTCAGATTGGGTCTCTGAGTGGACGTCCGGCTTGTGGGTGATGAAGTTTTTTCTGTTTCTTAGTTTTCCTTCGGGGGGCGCTCCTTCCCCACAGAGCTGGGCCTTCCCGGGTTCAGCTGTGCTTGTTCTCAGCCTCAGCGCTTCCAATTGCTGTTCTCCTTGTGGGGATGGGACCAGCCGAGCCCGACTAAAAGGGCATCCAGTCCCATACACTCCACACCGAGAAGCGCCACGCCGGCCAAAAGAGTCGCGCTGGCGACCCGTGTGGCTCCTTTGCCGGGAATGTCCCAGTCCGTGGGCATCAAATATTCGTCTGCAATTGCAGCATCCACTCGCTCTCTGCGCTTTCACTGGGAGCTACAATCCTGAGCTGCTGCTACACGGCCATCTTGGATCTCTCTCCGCCCGGTGATGAAGTTTTTCTGTTTCTTAGTTTTCCTTTGGCGGACGCCCCTTCCCCACAGAGCCGGACCTTCCCGGGTTCGCTGTGCTTGCTGTGAAACTCAGTCCTCAGTGCTTCCAATTGCTGTTTTTCTTGTGGGGATGGGACCAGCCGAGCCCGACCGTCCCGTATACTCCGCACTGGGAAGCGCCGCACTGGGGCACTGGCAAAACAGCCATGCAGGCCAAAAGAGTCGCACTGGCGACCCGTGTGGCTCCTCTGCTGGGAATCTCCCAGTCTGTGGGCAACAAAAATTCGTTGGAAAGTGCAGCGTCCACTCGTTCTCTGCGCTTTCACTGGGAGCTGCATTCCTGAGCTGTTGCTAATCGGCCATCTTCGGTTTCCTGATTTTTCTAGAAGTCGCTATTCTAATGGATCAGCCCAGTGTGCTGCTTTCTGGCTTCTGAGAGCCTCAGGTCAGCAGTTGTTTTTCTCTTCTATTCAGTGGGACTCAGGTGTGGTGGCTGGAAATGTATTAACTGTAGGAATCTCACAGATAGCAAAAAGGCAGAGGTCTCAGGTCCTGTGGGCCTGTTCGTCACAGCAAGATGCCTCTGCTACCAGCCTTGAGGGCACAGCAGCCTCAGCCGCCCACTGGCTCCCTCCGCATCCCCATGTGGTCTTGAGGCTGATGCTGGAAGGAACCCCTGAAGTCTACACAGAACCAACACCCAAGTCCTCCCTGGATTCTCCAATCCCAGGGCTTTGTGCCAGGACCTTTGAGAGAGACTTTGGATCTCTGGTTCTCTCAACAGACCCCAAGGTCTAACCCACAGCCCATGGGCTCCACATCTCAGCTGTCACATGGTTCTGTGCCCCATTCAGGCCGCCATGTTCCCAATCCCTAGGCACAATCTCAATCCTCCCAGCAGTCTTATGGGGGTGTGTGAGATCTCTGTTTTCCAGATGAGGAAACTGAGGCCCAAGAGGGTGAGTGCCCTGTTTGACAACCCTCTTCCCATCGAGCCAGAATGGTTCCCCTAGCACACCTTTTGGAGGCCCGGATGTACAGGTGTCCCTTAGGGACACACACCCCCACTCACCTCTGGGGCCCAGCCCACCCTCACCCCCACCCTGGGCCTGCCCCCCGCATTGTGCACTCTCCATATCTTCCGTGGCTGCAACAACCTTTTCGCTTGACCAGTTAGAGCTGCTGACTGCTTGCACAGAGTTTTAACGAAAATCCATGGTGTGCCTATTAGCTGGGGAAACACTCATTCTGGTGTTGTCGGAGAATCTTGGACAGAAAAGCTCCTCCTGATCCCTGTGTTGCACATATGTGGATGCCAGCGCGTGCATGTGCCTCTGTGCATGTGCAAACGTGTCTTTGTGCACACATGTGCATACACACATATGAACTCATCCATCTTCTGTTATTAAAGACTGTGTTAGAAGGGGCTCCTGGGTAGTTCTAACCCATGTGTGACTGCAGAGAAGAAGAAAACCCACACCTCTTTTTTGTCACAGTCATAAATGGTCCTTGGGTTCGTGTGCCGCCAAATTGAGATTGTTTTCCACCTGAGAAAGGGAGTGAGTGATAACTACCATTTCCCAGGCCTCACCTCCTTTTACCCTCCGGAAAACCTAATAAGAAAATTGATTTCTTTTTTTATGTTCAGGAAAACTCCAGCCCCAGGGGACCTTCTGTTCCTCAAAGCCTCCAAATTCTCCCTCCTTTGAGGCATGTGCTGTCCCCGCTGCCTGAAGCCCCCTTTGCAAACTCCACTTGGAGGAACTCGCCTGCGCTGCTGTCTGAGGCTCTCAGCTGGCTGCTGCCTTGCATCCGTCTCGTCCTTGCATGATCTCCGTCACTGCCTGCCACTTTCTGGGTTGTGCATCTGTTTACTTTCTCTTTGTTCATCTTCCCCTCACACTTAGCACCACGAGGGCAGGGAATTTGTTACTCTGCGCTGGGCTCGATTAAGGAGGATGAACGCTGGTTCGGCCATCAGCCCTGTGCCCACACTATTGGGAGGACAGAGGGACATTCTCCTTCTTAGAGGCATGACATCTGGCACTCAGGTCTGCCACCCACAGCCACTAAATAACCACAATGATTCCAAGCCCCGAGTTCTTGCTCCCCGAATCCCAAGGCTCCCTTTGAGGGCACGGGAGAAAAGCCACCTTTTGTTTTGGTTGTTTGGTTTCGGGGTTTTTTGTTTTTGTTTTTGAGATGGAGTCTCACGCTGTCACCCAGGCTGGAGGGCAATGGCACAATCTCGGCTCACTGCAACCTCCACCTCTCAGCTTCAAGTGATTCTCCTGCCTCAGCCTCCAGAGTAGCTGGGACTACAGGACCGCACCACCACGCCAGGCTAATTTTTGTATTTTTAGTAGAGACAGGGTTTCATCATGTTGGCCAGGCTGGTCTTGAACTCCTGACCGCAGGTGATCCACCCACCTCAGGCTCCCAAAGTGCTGGGATTACAGGCGTGAGCAACCACGCCCAGCTGGAAAGCTGTCCTGAGTAAGAGTATTATATAATAGCACCTTGCATTCTGAGAGCAGCTGTTGTTTTCAAGGCCCTTAAAGAGCCTGGACTCTGGAGACAAAGGGGCCTCCAGAGGGGTCCACGCCCAGCTCCATCACCGTGTGACCCTGGGCTCCTCACTTCGCCTCTCTGAGCTTTCGTCTCCTCATCTGTAAAATGGGGGCACGGATGACGAGGTGGTTCCCACCCTCCAGGACGGCTGGAAAATTATGAGCGGGAGCCATGAGCACATGGCGTCTGACACGTGCCAGTGCCAGTCAAATGAGATTTGTCATTTCTTCAGTCAACAGATATTCCTTTTTGAGCTGCTGCTGGGCAGATGGTAGGTGGCAAGAGAAACTGAAGCGACCCCCGGCCTCTGAGCTGACGCTCCACGGCCGCTGAACGAAATGAGCCAGTGCACGGCAGAGTGTGCGGCGCCGTCTCACGCTGAGAAACACAGCCGAGCGAGAAGGGAGATCGGGGCGGGGGTGCGGGGCTATTTTGTTTGTTTTGAGACAGGGTCTTGCTCTGTCACCCAGGCTGGAGTGCAGCGGCGTGATCATGGCTCACTA
This sequence comes from Plecturocebus donacophilus, assembly GCA_004027715.1. Classification (NCBI taxonomy): domain Eukaryota; kingdom Metazoa; phylum Chordata; class Mammalia; order Primates; family Pitheciidae; genus Plecturocebus; species Plecturocebus donacophilus. Next base: position 11,269 of record PVKP010046748.1, on the reverse strand, counting down.
CAGCCTCCACCTCCCAAGCCCACGTGATCCTCCTGTCCCGGCCTCCTGAATGGCCGGGACTGCAGGCGTGCACCACCATGCGCCGCTTTTGTTTTGTTTTGTTTTGTTTTGTTTTGTTTGTAGAGACAGGCGTCTCCCTATTTTCCCTATGTCGCCCAGGCTGGTCCCAAACTTCTGGGCTCAAGCAATCCTCCTGCCTTGGCCTCCCAGTGCTGGGATTTCAGGCATGAGCCACAGAGCCAGCCCTCATGGTTATTTCAAATAGTGTGGTCAGAGAGGCTTCACTCCAAGGGTGGTGTCTGAGCAGAGACGCAGTGAAGGCGGTGAAAGAAGGATCTGTGTGATGATGGACGGAAAGGCACTCCGGGTAGAGGGCACCCAGGTGCAAAGGCCCGGAGGCCAGACCCAGGCCGACGAAACAGAGCGTTTCAGCAGTTTCCTCTCCCTGACACTTTCTTTCTCAAAATTGACAAGCACAAGTGTCCCCGGCCCAAGCACTGCAGAGCGCACGCAGCATCTCTCCCCGTGACCATGACCCAGCTACTGCCTCTGTAACCTTGAATGCCTTTTTGGGGGCTCACGTGTCACCCAGTGGCAAGTGAGCCACCCTTACTTCAGAAGAACGGCATGGGGTGGGGGGGCCTTAGGTGGTGTCCGCCTCACCTATGACTGCCAAAAGCGGTCATGGGGTTATTTTTAAACCTGGGGAGGAAGTATTTATTGTTCCCGGGCTGTGGAGGGCTGGGCCGAGTGTGGAATTCTTCTCGGGAGGCAGCGCTGGGTCCCTTCCACCATGGTGAGTACGAGGGCTCCAGGAGGTGATGATGCCGGGTGGGCGAGGGACCACAGCGGAGCGGACGAGGGCGGCTCGCAAAGCCTCCAGCCCCTCGTGGAAAAAGCCCCGTTGGCAGCGCGCACAGAGGAACCCCAATCAATGCCCGGATAGGCCACAAATAACAGCAGCTCCTGGGGACTCACAAACACAAAATAAGAGAGTTGGCTTTTTTATGCCTTGTCTACTGACCTCTGGAGGAATCAATAACTCTCAGGGCTTGCGAAATGGGATTGAACGCTTTTAAGGATCAAATTGTAATTCTTTTCTCTTGTTCAGGCAGCTGGGAAAAAGAATGTTTTTGTTTTCACTTTTTGAACTTGCAAATGTAAAACCTTTCTTTCCGTGCTGTTGGGTTAGGTGCCTCCCTCCTGAAATGGGCAGCCCCCACATCGGGGTTAGCACAGGAGGGAGAGTGGTTAGGGGCAGGACCGCTGGAGTCAGAGTGCCCAAGTTCAACTCCGGCTCTGCCTTTTGTGCGTGTGTGGCTGTGTGATCTTGGGCAAGTGAGCCAAACTCTCTCAGTCTCAGTTGTCTCCCCTGTAAAATGGGGATGATGACAATAGTGTCCACTTGACAGAGCGGTTATGAGAATGAAATAATAGGTATGTACAGTATTGAAGCATTTGCTGTTATTTAAAGTCAGAGAGCAGTGGGGTGGGGAAGAAAGATGATCTTGCTCTTCTCTGCCTTGTTCACATGGTGCAAGGACAGGATTCAGAGAGGAGGTTTTGCTGCCATTTGGATCAAGGGAAAATTGTGGGGTGTGGGGTGCAGTTGGGTTTTAACACCTTGAAGAACTGTCATTTCATCTCGGCATTCAACATGGCTTAGTGCGCCTGACTTTTGCCTTCCCTCCGATCAATTCTCCTTCTGTGCATTACTGAGCTTTTTGTGAAATGCATCGGAACAAAAGCGGCTGGATCTTGCAGGGGTGATCTGTAGGTGTGGCCTCGATCCCCAGGGACACACCTGTGCCTTCTCCTAGTTGGCGAAGGGGCCACTGCAAGATGCACAGATGCTCGCGATCCACCGGCACCGGGGGGCTCTGGAGGAACTTCAGGCCATGTCCTTGGCTCCCTCCAGCATCAGCATTTTGAGACCTGAGTGTGGGCGCTGTACCCCATTTCACAGATGAGCAGCTGGGCCCTGCGACAGAGAGGCACTCACCCAGAGAAGGGGCCTGACCTAGTGTTCTGACTCCCAGCCTCTCACTCTCTTAATCGACGCTTTTTTCCCCCAGGCACCTAAGAAAGCAAAGAAGAGAGTAGAGGGCAACTCCAACGTGTTCTCCATGTTTGAACAGACCCAAATCCAGGAATTCAAGGAGGTGGGTGCAGCTGCCGGATCATCCGCCTGGATGGAAAACCCACTGGGAGAGGGAGCCGTTCTTTTGTTCCAGATTCCCGGCAGGGACCTGTGATTAGCTGCCTCTGTCTTCCAAACAATCCCAAATTCGGCCTGAATGGATGTGTAAATTTTTAAAAGAAACTATTTTTAATAACTTCACTGATTATCAAAGTAAAATATATTCCTTGTTGAAAAATGTCAGAAAATTTTTCAGAAAAGCACAAAAAAAAGGAAATAACAATTACCTACAATTCTATTACCGAGAGATAATCAGTTCGCATTTTAGTGTATGCCCTTCAAGCCATTTTTGTTATCACGTATATATTTATTCCACAAAGTTATCATCTTTGTTATCATCAAAGTTATCATCAAATGATTACTACCTGCATTTTTTTCTTTGAGAAATTCATCATTAACATTTCCTAGCGTATATTCAAACCATTTCCTATGGTTAAATGTGGCATTTGTTTATAATGTTTTACTATTGTAAGCAACACCTCTTTGCTTGTATCTCTGGTTATTTCTTCGGTGGTAAATTCCTAAAAGCAGAACTTCTGCCTCAAAGGAACTTAAAGTAACAACAGCAGAACCAAAACCAGACAGAACCGCTGCTCCGCACTGCCCTCCAAAATCACAGTACTCACTCCCATGCCCAACAGCCTCGGGAGGAGAGCGCCTTTCCCCTCCTTCCCATCAACATTGGGAGTTAATAGTCACAATTTTTTTTTTTGGCCAGTCTTGAGGGGTGAAAAGCAGTATCTTCAGGGTTTTAAATTTTACAGTCTTTGATTATTAACCACTAGCCCCATTTGAAACCCCATCGCATTCGATGACAATGGATCTTCTAAAAAGAATCCAAGTACCAGTTAGACCAAACTGCACACGGGCTCGGAAGGAAAGGCTCTGAATTCATTCTCCAGCAGTCGTGAGGGCTCACACTGACTCATCCACGCTCCCCCCTGGCTCTCCAGAGGGAACTATGCTAAAATGATGCTAAAGAAATCAGTCTGCTTTTTTTTTTCTTTTTCTATGACAGGGTCTCCCTCTGTCACCCAGGCTGGAGTGCAGTGGCACAATCACGGCTCACTGCAGGCTCAATCTCCCAGATTCAATTAATCCTCCCACCTCAGCCTCCTGAGTAGCTGGGACCACAGATGCACACCACCATGCCCAGCTAACTTTTTGTGAGTTTTGTAAAGATGGGGTTGCCCTGTGTTGCCCAGGCAGGTCTCAAACTCCTGGGCTCAAGCAGTTCTCCTGCCCTGACCTCCTGAAGTGCTGGGATTACAGGCGTGAGCCACCGCGCCCCACCCCAGTGTGCTTTATATCAAAGGGGAAACCATTTGGGGCTTCCAAACAGGACATGAACTGTTATACCTTTGTCCTCCCTAACATTCAGACTGCAGGAGTGTGGTGTCCCATAGGGAAAGAGAAATTCCTGAGACAAGTGTCATATCTGAACTTGAGATAGCCGCCTTCCAGGGAGAAAGCTACACCCACCTCTTTCCCTCACTCTGCCCCAAACTCCAGAATCAGCTGCCGGGGCTGTGGGCAGGGGATGCAAAGATCTCGAAAACGTAGCCATGATTCCTCATTTGGTTTTGTTTGTTTGTTTGTTTTTGAGACAGAGTCTCACTCTGTTGCCCAGGTTGGAGTGCAGTGGCGCATTCTCAGCTCACTACAACCTTCACCTCCCGGGTTCAAGTGATTCTCCTGCCTCAGCCTCCCGAGTAGCTGGGATTACAGGCATGTCCCACCACACCTGGCTAATTTTTGTATTTTTAGTACAGACGAGGTTTCACCATGTTGGCCAGACTGGTCTTGAACTCCCGGCCTCAAGTGATCCACCCGCCTCAGCCTCCCACAGTGCTGGGGTTACAGGCGTGAGCCACTGCACCTGGCTTTGTGTACAGGCTCTTATGTGGACATGCTTTCCATTCTCTTGCCTATGTATCTAGCAGCGGAATGGCTGGGCCATACGAGGCCTTCCATTTTGAAGAAACCATTGGATTAGTTGTTGACTTTTGATTTGAGGTCCTACAAGGATCTTCGAAGATCCCAGAATCCCGCTCCTGCCAAGTCGTTGGCCCAACCTCCTGGGCAACTCTGCCAGTTTCTCCCTGGCTGAGCTGCCAATCACTTCCCTTCCCCAGGCCTTCACCATCATGGACCAGAACAGGGATGGCTTCATCGACAAGAACGATCTGAGAGACACCTTTGCTGCCCTCGGTATGTCACCCCCTCTATCCCTGCAGGAGGGTCTCTTTATCCCACATCCACGAGGGGCAGGAGGTGGGACCATCAGAAAAGGTCAAGACGGTGTCATTTCCCAAAGAAACAACTCCACCACAACTGGCCTTTAAGACCACTTTCAGGGGATGGGAAAGGGGCGTTTCGTCTTTGAGTGGCTTCACGTCCCTTTCTTCTCTTGAAATAAGTCTTGTGTGTGATTTTGAATGTAATGCTGGCTCACAGCAGAAAATGGGGAAAATGCAGAAAAGTATAAAGGAGAAAGCAACGTCACCCAGAAGGCCATGTTCCATCGTGAATGTTTCAGTTTCTTTTCTCTAAATCTCTCTAGACATGTCTGTTTGGTTTGGGTTTTAGTTTTTTAAATTATTAGAATCATTCTATTTTGAATTCTTCTTCTAAAGTGTATCATCTCAATAGTGTGAGCATGAGTACATGGAGTTTCTTCAAAATACACATGTCCAATCTGCTACCCACCACCACCACTTACTCCTGACCTTAGAACTCAGGGCAACCATACACAGCTGTGCAGGTTGCACACCGCACAATTCTACAGGGAACTATTCACATTTGTAGTGAATGTAGCTTTTTATACTTAAAACATACATTGGCTTAAAAAGTGACAGATTTTTCTTATTTGCACAAAGGTAGGCTTGTGGCAGGACTAGATCAGGTAAATCGGAATCTCCAAGGCTGTAGGTTACAGCAGGTTTAACTTGAAAAAGTTCCCTCAGGTGATCCTGATCTGTCTCTCCTGCCTCCAACTGTCAAGGGCTAATTTACAATATAAGCCTTTCCTATTTAAGTGAAAAATGAAAATATCTGCATCAAATGTTCCAGGTTCTGAAGACACTATTTTAAATATAACGGACTGGCCAGGTGTGGTGGCTCACACCTATAATCCCAGCACTTTGGGAGGCCAAGGCCAGAGGATCACTTAAGCCCAGGACTTTGAGACCTGCCTGGCAACATGGAAGGACCATGTCTCTCCCAAAAAAAAAAAAATATATATGTATATATATACACACACACACAAATCAGCTGGACGTGGTGGCATGCACCTGTAATCCCAGCTACTTGGGAGGCTGAGGCACAAGAATGGCTCGAACCTGGGAGGTGGAGGTTACAGTGAGTTGAGATTGTGCCACCGCACTCCAGCCTGGGTGACAGAGCTAGACCCTATGTGGAAGAAAAAACATAATGAACCCCTTCCCACATCAGGTTGTTTCCAGTCATTTGGTTCTTATAAATAACACTGTCAAGAACATCTTCTCACATAAGATCTTTGCTTCCATCCACCCCATCTCTGATTACTTCTAGACTAGATTTCTTGAAGTGGAGTCCCACGAGCCAATGACAGTGTGAGGATGACTCTTTCTCCCCCAATTTGGAGAATCTGAGCGTGTGTTTCCTACCCTAGGGCGTGTGAACGTGAAAAATGAAGAAATTGATGAAATGATCAAGGAGGCTCCGGGTCCAATTAACTTTACTGTGTTCCTCACAATGTTTGGAGAGAAACTTAAGGGTAAGGGAGTGTGTGTGTGTGTGTGTGTGTGTGTGTGTGTGTGTGTCCCCATCTGTCTATGTGTGTGTCTTCAGGGGGGCTGGTAGAAGATGATTAGCTTTCAAAGAGATAAAGCATCATTGGAAAAAATAATAAAAACAGCAACTTGGCCGGGCACAGTGACTGATGCCTGTAATCCCAGCACTTTCAGAGGCTGAGGTGGGCGGGTCATTGGAGGTCAGGAGTTTGAGACCAGCCTGGTCAACATGGTGAAACCCCGTCTCCACTAAAAACACAAAAAAAGTTATCTGGGTATGGTAGTATGCACCTGTAGTCCCAGGTACTCAGGAGTCTGAGGCAGGAGAATCACTTGAACCCAGGAAGCGGAGGTTGCAGTGAGCCGAGATTGTGCTACTGCACTCCAGCCTGGGTAAAAGTGAGAGTCTGTCTCAAAATAAACAAAAAAATAAAACAAAAAAACACAGCTCCAAGACTTACCTAAGTCAAACCTCATGCTAGCCATTTCATATGCATTATCCCCCTTAATAGCAAGTAGGAGCTAAGCTCTATTCTTATCTCCAGTTTACACATGGGGAACTGAGACTCAGAGACAGAAAGTCACTTATCTGAGGCCACACAGCTAGCAAGGGTGTGCATTAAGATTCAAATCCCAGCTTTCAAATCTAGATCGTGTTTGACCTTGGGCTCTCAGCCCTCTCTTTCGAAATGCAGAGGCTCAGTGATCAAATGAAAGCAGAGTCTTTTTCCTCCATGCAAAGCAGCCTTGCTCTGGCCGCTTCATTTCTGGGGAGATTTGGGTCCTGCTGCCTGGGGCGCCACTGGTTCCCAGCCACCCCCAGTACATGTAAGCCCTGTGTTCCGTTTCAGGAGCAGACCCTGAGGAAACCATTCTCAACGCATTCAAAGTGTTTGACCCTGAAGGCAAAGGGGTGCTAAAGGCTGATTAGTGAGTGGGGTCTGTGGGGAGGAGGGGGTTCCCTGCTTGCCCTCCACCCCCCTACACACATACACCTGACACCAACACCTGCTTTCCTCTCTCTGCAGCGTTCGGGACATGCTGACCACGCAGGCAGAGAGGTTTTCCAAGGAGGAGGTAATGGGGTCCTTCAAGCACTCCCTGCACCCCAGCTCCTGGGTTCAACCTCCTGGGGCTCCATCTCCCCCTCTTGCCCGAAGCACCCCTGACTCCACACTGACAGAGAACCAGATATCATCTTCCGAGCTCTGGCCTCGTTCCGTTCTGTGCCCCTCTATGAGGCAGGGACTAGCATAACTGTCATTTTACAGATGGGCAAACTGAGACCCAGGGAAGTCAAGTCACTTGTCTAAAATAACAGCAATCACGCCTGTAATCCCAGCATCGTGGGAGGCCGAGGCAAGCAGATCACTTGAGGCCAGGAGCTGAGAGCAGCCTGGCCAAGATGATGAAACCCTGTATCTACTAAAAATACAAAAGTTAGCTGGGCATGGTGGTGGACGCCCGTATTCCCAGCCACTCGGGAGGCTGAGGCACGAGAATTGCTCTACCCGGGAGGCAGAGGTTGCAGTGAGCCGAGATCACGCCACTGCGCTCCATCTGCTGCACTCTAGGCAGGAGAGCAATACTCCATCTCAAAAATAAAATAATAAAATCAAATAACGACACTAATAGTACATGCCAGGGCCTGGCTTCAAACGTAGGTCTGCGTGACTGCAGGTTCTGCCTTCCTCACAATGCATAGAGACCTGCTTAGAGCATGAAATTATTGCCACGTGTCTCATTTAGCCACAGGACCCATCCTGCTCCCTTATATAACCTGCCCAGCCCCTTGGAACCCTTGAGTTTGCACCCGGCTTAATCCCGGTGGAAGGCTGCGTTTCCAGGGACATCTCTGCAGGATGTTTACTTGGGAGGGCCCTTGGGGTCAGGGAAGGAAGAGCAGGGAAGGGTAAGAAAGGAAAAGTGCATGGAGGAAGAAGTTGAGCCAAGAGTCAGGCCCAAAGATCTGCACCGCTGACTCCCCAGGGAGGGTCCACAGCTCTCCCGAGAGGTCCCAAGTTGGGGGAGATGGCCGCGCCTTTATACCCTACACCGACCCGATCCGCTGGCTGTGGGCTGCCCCAGAAAGGGCATGGCCTTGTGCGAGGGGGCCCTGAAGGAGCTGGGGAAGTCATTTCCCGGAGGACGTTCTGAGTGGCCCAGGTTCCCATCCCCCGCCCCCCAGCAGTCCGTTGGGCTCAGGCCCCGTCCACAGGCCCCCAACCCCTCCATCTTGCTTCCCCTCCCCTCGAAGTCAGCAGGTCTTGCTGGGTCATTGCAGGTTGACCAGATGTTCGCCGCCTTCCCTCCTGACGTGACTGGCAACTTGGACTACAAGAACCTGGTGCACATCATCACCCACGGAGAAGAGAAGGACTAGGAGGCGACCCTCTACTGCGCCCTGGGCTCCTCTTTGCAGAGTGGTCCCTGCCCTCCTCTCTCTCCCGCGAGTACCGCCTCTGTCCCCACCCTGGTCTGTTAGCTGTGTGGCCGCCCCGTTTATCCACCTCCATCTTCTTTGCAGCCTGGGTGGCTACAGCTACCTTGTGGCCACATATCCTACAGATGGAAATCCATCCAGAGGCCGTGTTCCAATAAACAGGAGGTCGTGTATTTGGTCATGACATTCCTCTGACAGACAGTGCCTTGAGTAAGGAAGGCAAAGGCAGAGGAGCTAGTGATGGCCTTACAGTCGTTATTATTGAATCTTGGTGACTCTTTATTTAAGATAGACCTTTGCAGCCACTCAGGACTGTTTCTATCAAGGACCACGTTTTACTGCAATGCTAACTGGACAACCACAGCCCTCTGTTCCAAAGAGCTCAAGCATTTAGAGGGCCTTGGTTCCATGACATCCTTCCCTTGAGATGCCATCAGAATGCTTCTCCTGCAAGTGACAGTGACAAGGAGGAAGCGGCCTGACACCTGGTAGGAACATAGGTTGTTGAATAGCAATCACGCCTGCTAATCCTAAGAGGGTGATTGCTAGTTTCAGATAAAGTAGAAGTCGTCTGTACTTCTTCCCCAGCAAACATGGGGAGTGGTACTGATTTCTGGCCCCATCTGGGGCCCGGGCCTGGATGTGAACTGACCCTTGATTTTGAGTGTCCACCCGCATGGTTGAAGCATTCAGGCCTATTATGGCTGCAAGAGTCCCAGTGTAAGAAACAAGCAGGGCCAGGTGTGGTGGCTCCCACCTGTGATGCCAGTGCTCTGAGAAGCTGAGGCAAGAGGATTACTTGAGCCCCAAAGTTTGAGACCAGCCTAGACCAACATAGCGAGAGCCAATCTCTACAAAAAAATAAATAGCCAGGCATGGTGGGGTGTACGTGTGGTCCCAGCTACTCAGGAGGCTGAGATGGTAGGATCGCCTGAGCCCAGAAGGTCAAGGCTACAGTGAACTGCACTCCAGCATGGGTGGCAGAGTGAGACTCTCTTAGAAAACAAGAAATAGGTTCAAATTACTAAGAAGTCCAGGGGCTTCAGGTACAGTTGCATCCAGGAGCCCAGGCAGTGCCCTCAGAGGCTGGGGAGGCCTCTGTTTTCTGTCACACTGCCCCACTCTTGGCAGTGGCAAAATAGTTAAGAGCAGCTCCTGCCCCCTTTCCAGCCACTCAGCAATCCTAGAAGGGCACACTCCTCTCTCTCCCAGCTCCACGCAAACATCAGAACAGGGCCTTATGGGATCCCTCTGGGGCACCTGACATCCCTGAGCCGATCACAGTGGACCAGCAGGGGCAGTGCTCTGATGGACAGGCGTGGCTCAACTGATCAGCCTGTGCTGGGGCTGAAATCAGAGCCCTCCCGAACCACACAGACTGCAGATGGGAGGCGAAATTCCCCAGAGGAAACCTGAGAAGCAGGGAGTGGACTTTGGGCACTTCAGGTTCTCAAGAGAATCACAAGACCCCTCCCAGCACTTTGGGAGGTCGAGTTAGGCGGATTGCTTGAGGTCCGGAGTTTGAGACCAGCCTGGCCAACGTGGCAAAACCCTGTCTCTACTAAAACTACAAACATGAACCAGGCGTGGTGGCAGGCATCTGTAATCCCAGCTACTCAGTAGGCTGAGGCAAGAGACTCACTTGAATCCAGGAGGCAAAGTTGCAGTGAGTCGAGATCGCGCCACTCACTGAGCTGAGATCACTCAAGCCTGAGCAACAGAGCCAAACTCCGTCTCAAAAAAGAAAAAAAGAGAGAGTCCGGCCAGGCGCAGGAGCTCACGCCTGTAATCCCAGCACTTTGGGAGGCCGAGGCAGGCAGATTAGCTGAGGTCAGGAGTTCGAGACCAGCCTGACCAACATGAAGAAACCCTATCTCTAATAAAAATACAAAATTAGACCGGCGTGGTGGCGGGCGCCTGTAATCCCAGCTACTCGGGAGGCTGAGGGAGGAGAATCACTTGAACCCGGGAGGTGAAGGTTGCCATGAGCTGAGATCGCGCCACTGCACTCCAGCCTGGGCAACAAGAATGAAACTCCATCTCAAAAAAAAAAAAAAGAGAGAATCCCAAGAACCCAAGAACCCAGGACACAGCCCAAGTCAATGCCACGATGGGAACAAGCTGAAATTGGGTGAGGGAGTGGAGCTGGGGTCACGGCAAAGGCAGGAGGGCCCAGGAGGTCGGAGGAGCCACAGCTGGGGCCAGTCCTCAAGGCTCGACAGCAACAGCGCCGCCCGTGGGAGCTCAGGGCTAAGCCATCAACAGGACGAATGACACCATCCCCTGGCTGCAGAGACCCAGGGCCCCTTTCACAGCAGGCTGCGTGGGCAGGGACCCAGGGGAGTCATGGCCCACCCCCACAACCCACGATGCTCCACACCCTGTGACGCCCCTCCCCACTCACAGCCTCCCTGCACTCCAGAGCCAGCCCAGGCCAGAGCCTCGTACACGGCTCCTGTAGTCAGACATGCAATCCCGCACCGAGAAGGCGGGACTCAGGACGCTGCAGGGCAGTGCGTGGTTCTGGGCAAGGCAGTCCGGACTCAGCTCCACAGTGACACGCCCACCCATGACAGACACACACAGAGACAGAGACATGCAGAGACGCACAGAGATATAGAGATGCACACACATACAGACAGACAGATACAGACACACAGAGACACACAGGGACAGAGACAGAGACGCACAGATACAGACACGCAGAGACACACAGGGACAGAGACACAGAGACACACAGATACAGACACGCAGAGACACACAGGGACAGAGACACAGAGACACACAGATACAGACACGCAGAGACACACAGGGACAGAGACTCAGCGACACACAGAGACGCACAGACACAGA
>PVKP010046747.1:0-15403 GCA_004027715.1 Plecturocebus donacophilus | reverse complement strand
GATCTTCGACCTCTGATATCCTTTCTTCTGCTTGGTCAATTCGGCTGTTGAAACTTGTGCATGCTTCGTGAAGTTCTCGTGTTGTGTTTTTCAGCTCCATCAATTCACTTATGTTCTTCTCTAAGTTGTCCATTCTCATTAGCATTTCGTTAAATCTTCTTTCAAGGTTCTTAGTTTCTTTGCATTGGGTTAGAACATGCTCTTTTAGCTCACAGAAGTTTCTTATTATCCACCTTCTTAAGCCTGATTCTGTCAGTTCATCACAGTCAGTCTCCGTCAGGCCTTGGTCCCTTTCTAATGAGGAGCTGCGATCCCCTGTAGGAGGAGAGACATTCTGATTTCGGGTGTTCTCAGCCTTTTTGCACTGGTTTCTTCCCATTTTTGTGGATTTATCCACCTGTTGTCTTTGTAATTGCTGACTTTCAGATTGGGTCTCTAAGTGGACGTCTGGCTTGTTGGTGATGAAGTTTTTTCTGTTTCTTAGTTTTCCTTTGGCGGACACCCCTTACCCACAGAGCTAGGCCTTCCCGGGTTCAGCTGTGCTTACTGTGAAACTTTCAGTCCTCAGTGCTTCCAATTGCTGTTCTCCTTGTGGGGATGGGACCAGCTGAGCCCGACTAAAAGGGCACCCAGTCCCATATACTCCGCACTGAGAAGCGCCACACAGGGGCACCGGCAAAAGAGCTGCGCTGGCCAAAAGAGTCACGCTTGCGACCTGTGTGGCTCCTCTGCCGGGAATCTCCCAGTCTGTAGGCAACAAAAATTCATCTGAAATTGCGGCGTCCACTTGCTCTCTGCGCTTTCACTGGGAGCTACAATCCTGAGCTGCTGCTAATCGGCCATCTTGGATCTCTCTCCCTAGTTGGTAGATTCATTGAGGGTTTTTTTTATTTTTATTTTTTTTTGAGACAGGGTCTCTTTGTTGCCCAGGCTGGAGTGCAGTGGCATAGTCACTGTAACCTCAACCTCCTGGGCTCAAGTGATCACCCTCGTCTTAGACCCCCAAGTAGTTGGGACTATAGGCACACACTATCATACCCAGCTAATTTTTATTTATGTATGTATTTTTTGTAGAAACAGGGTCTCCCTATGTTGCCCAGGCTGATCTGGAACTCCTAGGTTCAAGTGACCCTAGGAGGGCTTAGCCTCCAAAGTGCTGAGATTACAAATATGAGCCATTATTGAGTTTAAGAATAGTCTAAAGAAAATTATCCTAAGGGTCAAGACCTTGAAAATTGAAGAGAAGGGAAAAAAGGATTGAACAACTTCCTTTTTAAAGGTTGGCCATAGTGGTCTTAATGACTAGATTTTAAAATCAGATATAACTGTAAAATATTACTTGTAAGTTATTGTATAACATAGTTTAGATAACAGAACTACATTATTCTCACAATATCTTCAGTAATTGACCTTTCCTTTCCATGACAGGAAACTCTGAGTACATTGGAATATGCTCATAGAGCAAAGAACATATTGAATAAACCTGAAGTGAATCAGAAACTCACCAAAAAAGCTCTTATTAAGGTAATTGTGAATTATTATAGAGTGATGTTATTTGACAAATGTGAAAATAAGAAACTGAAGTGGGAGATAATTATTAAACAAGATTTGAAATTGCCCATGGAAGGGTTTTTATGTAGTGATTTAAACTAAATACTTACATGTTAACATATTTGTGTTAACCCATTGTAGTTGTTATCCTCACTAATGCTCAAATTGGCTCCTCTCTGGCCAGGGGTATATTAGTCTCTTTTCATGCTCCTGATAAGGACATACCCAAGACTGGGCAATTTATAAAATGAGGTTTAATGGACTTAACGTTTCCACATGGCTGGGGAGGCCTCATAATCATGGCAGAAGACAAGGAGGGGCAAGTCACATCTTAGGTGGATGGCAACAGGCAAAGAGAGAGCTTGTGTGGAGAAACTCCCCTTTTTAAAACCGTCAGATCTCTTGAGACCCATTCACTGTCATGAGAGCAGCACGGGAAAGATCTGCCCCCATGATTCACTCATCTCCCACTAGGTGCCTCCCACAACCTGCAGGAATTATGGGAGCTACAATGAGATTTAGGGGAGGACACAGAGCCAAACTATATCAAGAGGGTACCTCTTTAAGTGGCTCGAGTCGTTTTTATTAGCCTAGTAGGCTTTGCTTAGCTTCTTTCGTGTCTTACTTGACAAGATGTTTGGTGTTCATCTTGAATATTTCCTGCTTCATTCCTGGAATCAGATGCTTTTCTAAGGAATCCTGGTTCATTTTAGTGTGAAATACTGCTACCAACCTGGGTACTGGAGGTTGTGTTTTTTCTTAGGAAGTCTATAAATGCACTCATTCTTTAAATGCACTCATTCTATACATTTTTAGAATGAGTGCATTTAAAGGAGCTTTGAAAGACTTTTTTTTAATATTAATTTTAATTTTTATTTTTTTTGAGACAGTTTAGCTCTTGCTGCCCAGGCTGGAGTGCAGTGGCACAATCTTGGCTCAATGCAACCTCCGCCTCCCAGGTTCAAGCGATTCTCCTGCCTCAGCCTCCTGAGTAGCTGGGATTACAGACACGTACCCCACACCCAGCTAATAGTGTATTTTTAGTAGAGATGGGGGTTTCTCCATGTTGGTCAGGCTGGTCTCGAACCCCTGACCTCAGGTGATTGTCTGCCTCTGCCTCCCAAAGTGCTGGGATCACAGGTGTGAGCCACTGTGCCCAGCAAAAAGACTTTATTTCTAAACAAATTAACACTGATTTAAAAATATGGTTATAACTTTTTATCATACTTCTTTATGTTTTAAAAAACATAAAAAGGCTAACTTTGTTTTATTTGATGCATATCCTTCCCAAACTGAATGAAAAAAGTACTAAACTGACACCTACAACATTCCTCTTGTGTAGGAATATACGGAGGAGATAGAGCGTTTAAAACGAGATCTTGCTGCAACTCGCGAGAAAAATGGAGTGTACATTTCTGAAGAAAATTTTAGGTAAGCCCTTGGCTATGGAGTTAATTTCCAAGAATAAGCATTTTCTGATAACAGGCTGTTTGAAGTAAAACTTATTTATGTAGCAGTAAGTAAAATCTTTATACCAAGTGCCGGTAAATACTTCATTCTGTGTGTGTGTGTATGTGTGTGTGTGTGTGTGTGTGTGTGTGTGTGTGTTTCCTTTTGAGACAGGGTCTTGCTCTGCCACCCAGATTGGAGTGCAGTGGCATGATCTTGGATCGCTACAGCCTCAATCTCCTGGGCTCAAGCGATCCTCCTGCCTCAGCCTCCCAAGTAGATGGGACTACAGGCATGTGCCACCACACCCAGCTAATTTTTGCATTTCTTGTAGAGATAGGGTTTCGCCATGCTGCCTATGCATCCATTTTGTTTTGACATTAACAAGTAGCTATCAAACACTGTTTAGAAAATCTTTTACTAACTTTTTGTTTTTAAATCATTATACATTCACATGAAGGGCCAAAAAGAGTACAAGAGAGTTTTTATGTATCCTTCACCCAGTTTTCCTCAATGGTTACCTCTTATATAATTATAATACAAGGCCGGGTGCTGTGGCTCATGCCTGTAATCCCAGCACTTTGGGAGGCCAAAGTAGGCAGATCACCTGAGGTTGGGGGTTCAAGACCAGCCTAACCAACATGTTAAGGGAATTTGCAGTCACAGAAGAATCTTTGTCATTTAAGCCTAATGTGAAGTATAAAATTGTTGGTTGTTATCAAAGAAATAGGTGAGCAAATATATGCATTTACTTCTGAAACTAATACTCAATAAATCAGACCCATTAAAGTGATTTTGGAAGACCTGTGAGCTTTGTGCTTGAAAAAAGCATTACTCTATTTTATTTACTTTTTATGACTTTTTTTGACTTTGACTTCATCTTCTAATATTTTTGTTGAATTTTAGTTTTGCTGTCAAATTTTTAGTTTCTAAAAACTCTTGTTCCCTGTCATCCCTGTCCCTCCTTTTAAAAAATATGGCACCTTCTTATTTTATAGATATATTCCTTAACTCAAAAACATTATTAATGTTATTAAAGTTTTCTTTTCTGTTTTTCTTTCCTTTGAGATCCTTTTTTTTTTTTTTTCCTGTTGTGATGTCTGTCATTTGTATTTATTTTCTTCAAATGTCTAGTGATTTTTGGCTGGCAGTTAAGATAGATTAGAAGCTTTGTACATGGGTGAGGATTATGAACCTGTGAGTTCATTATAGATGAAAAAGTGGTGATCTCAGTGTTAAGTCTGGGCTTCCATCAGATGTCATTCTTTGTTGGAGGTTTTTCTTTTGGGCAAGAAATCAGTCTTTCCCGAGAAGACTTGCCCAGTTTGCTTGGAGATTTTTCTGGCTGCTGCTATTTTTGGATTAAGGTGCGTAGAAGGGGCTAAGGATCCCACCATTTAGTATGTAGAATCACACTTAAATGCTCATTTCTTTTTTTTTTTTTTTTTTTTTTTTTTTTTTTTTTTTTTTTTTTTTTTTTTTTTTGAGATGGAGTTTCGCTCTTGTTTCCCAGGCTGGAGTACAATGGTGCGATCTTGGCTCACCACAACCTCCGCCTTCCGGGTTCAAGTGATTCTCCTGACTCAGCCTCCTGAGTGGCTGGGATTACAGACATGTGCCACCATACCTGGCTAATTTTGTATTTTTAGTAGAGATGGGGTTTTTCCACGTTGGCCAGGCTGGTCTCAAACTCCTGACCTCAGGTGATCTGCCTGCCTCGGCCTCCCAAAGTGCTGGGATTACAGGCATATGCCACCCTGCCTGGCCTTAAATACTCATTTCTAGTCCCTAAACCTTACTTCTACAATCCATGGCTTCTAGTGAAAGTGAACCTGTACTAAAATCTCAAAAAAAAAAAAAAAAAAAAAAGTGAACCTGGAAATTCTGCTGCAGTTCCTATAGACCAGTGGCTCTCAACGGGACTGGTACTGGGGGAGTGGTGGTGGTGGATGGTTTTGTCCCCCCAGAGGACATTTGGCAGAGTCTAGAGACTTTTTTTTTAAGATGGGGTTTCACCATGATGGCCAGGCTGGTCTTGAACTCCTGACCTCAGGTGATCCACCTACCTCGGCCTCCCAAAGTGCTAGGATTACAGGCATGAGCCACCGCGCCCGGCCTGAGACATTTTTTGTTGTTATGACTTGGATGGTACTAAACATCCTAAAATGTATAGGACATCCCCGCAACAAAGAATTATCTGATGCAGTAGTGCTGAGGCTGAGAAACTGTGCTCTAGAGAGTAATTCTTTGTTCTCATGAGGGTTATGTGGTGGTGTGAGATTGGTGTTTGTGCCGGTGTTTGTGTGTGTTACTGCAGCAGGGAGTGTAATTACTCTGTATACATACTTAATTAAAGTCTCAATTTTTAGCCCCTAATCTTACCCCTTCCCTCTAAGATACATGATGCCTTTAAGTCCCAGATCTTTCCAGCATTCTGTGGAGCATATTTATATTCTGTATCCCTGATAATAGACACTTAGATTATATTCCCTCCTCTCTCCACTTTGAGTTATAGTCCTCTGTTAACTTTCTAGCTTCTCAGATTTGGTACACATGTGCTTTTCCCCTCATAGGTAGGGATTCTTAGTTTCAGAATTGAGGGCAAGAGAAAAATATTTCATTTATAAAACATAGACAAGGAATATAATTTGTTCTTTGCAATTTGTATTTATTACTTAGTGATAGGTGTGAAGTGACACTTAAGTATCAAGTGACGGTGATAAATGTTGGAAATGAGTTTGTGTAGCTTCCACAATTATGTTAGATAGAATAAATTTTGTAAGAATTAGAAAAAAAAATTAACTGTTAAACTCATGTTAAACTTTATTTTAGAGTCATGAGTGGAAAATTAACTTTTCAAGAAGAGCAGATTGTAGAACTGATTGAAAAAATCGGTGCTGTTGAGGAGGAGCTAAGTAGGGTAAGCATTTAAAATGGTATTTAATGTTATGTGAAAAGCAAATATTAAAATTTTAGAGTGTGAAAGACTTAATATTTTTTCCTTCAAGATTTTTTTTTTTTTAGACAGAGTCTCGCTCTGTCACCCAGGCTGGAGTCCAGTGGCACAATCTTGGCTCATTACAACCTTCACCTCCTGGAGTCAAGTGATTCTCCTGCCTTAGCCTCCTGGGTAGCTGAGACTCAGTCTCCTGAGTAGCTGGAATTACAGGTGTGCGTCACTATGCCTGGCTAATTTTTTTTGTATTTTTAGTAGAGACGGGGTTTCACCATGCTGGCCAGGCTGGTCTTGAACTCCTGAACTCGTGATTTGCCAGCCTCCGCCTCCCAGAGTGCTGGGATTACAGGCGTGAGACACCATACATGGCCCCTTCTTTAAGATTTTATTTTGCTTACCCTGATACTGAAAGTAAGTTATATCATTATTTTTTACTATCATTATTTACATCAAAAAAGCTGGCAGCTTATATTAATCAAATTACAAGAAATTAACTGAATTGTTTGATTTTATTATTAAAACTACAAAATATTGAATGCTGAGGCATTTTTGTTAACATGTTTATCAGATGAAGGAATACAGATATTGGGAGAGACTGGATATTAAATAAAAGTAATATAACTAGGATATGCAAGAGACCTGACCTTTCAGGGCCACCCTCATATTAATACCTTTATTTGTTTTTAATTATTTTTTAGAGACAGGATCTTACTCTGTTGCCCAGGCTACATACAGTACAGTGGCATAATCATAGCTAACGGCAGCCTCAGACTTCTGGTCTCAAGCAACCCTCCTGCTTCAACCTCCTGAATAGCTGGGACTTCAGGCATGCACCACCATGCCCAGCTAATTATTTTTTTGTAGAGATGGAGTCTCAGTATGTTGCCCCGGCTGGTCTCAAACTCTGGGGCTCAAGCGATCCTCCCACCTTGGCCTCCCAAAGTGCTGGGATTAGAGGTGTGAGCCACCTTGATGGACAACATTAACACTGTTATATTCAAATCCATTGACAATGTTGAAGGAACCTGAATTAATAGTACTACACTAAACCTGTTATTTAATCTCAAAAGTGTTGACTAAGATTACAGGAGGAAACCAGATGCCATATTTGTCCTAACCATGGGGTAACTTGCTATAGCTGCATGGAAATAATTTGTTTCATTTTTCTAATCTTATATTATGAACTAGTCAGATACCTTGCCAACCAGATCAGTATTTTTTTTAAATTCTGTGTTATATTTAGATTACAGAGTTGTTTATGGATAATAAAAATGAACTTGACCAGTGTAAATCTGACCTGCAAAATAAAACACAGGAACTTGAAGTCACTCACAAACATTTGCAAGAAACTAAATTGCAACTTCTTAAAGAAGAGTACATCACATCAGCTTTGGAAAGTACTGAGGAGAAACTTCATGATGCTGCCAGCAAGGTTTGTCCCTTGTATTGATTTGTACTCACATTAAATAAATTAGAGAATGAATAGAAGTGATTTTCTGTACTTAAGCATTAATTGTGATAATCTGTTTATTCACTCTAAATGGTATTTCTCTCCACTTAAAAAACATTATTTTCCTATTTCATCCATGTTTTTCTCGGTGGAGATGTCAACTTATGAAAAAATACTCCTGCTCCTGGAGTTTTGAAAATAGAACATAACTTTATAATATATTTTGTAGACATTTAGTATAGTGATACTGTCATGCATTTTCTTTGTGGGGTTGATTGAACTTAATTAGTCCTTAAGAATTTAGTACGTTCTAATGATGAAAGATGTGGGAGGTATTTAATTTTTTATTAGTTGTACTTTTTTTTTGAGACAGAGTCTTGCTTTGTTGCCCAGGCTGGACTGCAGTAGCATGATCTCGGCTCACTGTAACCTTTGCCTCAGGCGCAAACGATTCTCCTGCCTCAGCCTCCCAAGTAGCTGGGATTACAAATGCCTGCCACCACAACCAGCTAATTTTTGTATTTTTAGTAGAGATGGGGTTTCACCATGTTGGCCAGGCTGGTCTCAAACTCCTGACCTCAGGTGATCTGTCTGCCTAGGCCTCCCAAAGTGTTGGGATTACAAGCATGAGCCACCATGCCCGGCCATTAGGTGTACTTTTGAGAAAATAGTAGAACATAGAAGGGGAAAAAAGTTCTGACAAGCATAATTACTGCAATAACTGACAAAATCAGTTTTCCTTGCTTACATAGATGGCTACAGGAAGGGAAATAAACATTACTGGGCATCTGGATAAATTAGCATGAGTTAAAGCATTTTTTCTGATACAATGTCTAAAATTTACTAGTTCTTTTTTTTTTTTTTTGAGACAGAGTCTCTCTTTGTCCCCCAGGCTGGAGTGTAGTGGCACAATCTCAGCTCACTGCAACCTCCACCTCCTAGTTTCAAACGATTCTCCTTCCTCAGCCTCCTGAGTAGCTGGGATTACAATCATGTACAACCACACCCGGCTAAATTTTGTATTTTTAGTAGAGATGGACTTCACCATGTTGTCCAGGCTGGAAAATTTACTACTTTTTATTTTTATATTTATTTTTTAAAGACGAGGTTTCACCATGTTAGTCAGGCTGGTCTTGAACTCCCAACCTCAAGTGATCTGCCCATCTTGGCCTCCAAAGTGCTTGGATTACAGGCGTGAGCCACTACGCCCGGCCCAGGCTGAAAAATTTACTAGTTCTTATCAAGATAAATCCTTATGTAGCTATTTTCATTAGATTCCTTTTGCCCTATTCATTTTGTCAACACTTTTATTTTTAAAAATATAGCTGCTTAACACAGTTGAAGAAACTACAAAAGATGTATCTGGTCTTCATTCCAAGCTGGATCGTAAGAAGGCGGTTGACCAACACAATGCAGAAGCTCAGGATATTTTTGGCAAAAACCTGAATAGTCTGTTTAATAATATGGAAGAATTAATTAAGGATGGCAGCTCAAAACAAAAAGCCATGCTAGAAGTACATAAGACCTTATTTGGTAAGTTCAGGCTGTCTGTCCTAGTATTTATGTGTCAGTGTGATACTGATTTCAAAACTGATAATTTAATTTTGTGAAACATAGGTGACAGTGTCACTAGTACTCTCTACCATGCACAAACTATTTGTTCAGGCTGAAGGTTGATGCTTTTACTGTCTTTGTTTTTTTTGTTGTTGTTTGTTGTTTGTTTTATTTGAGATGGAGGCTCACTCTGTCACCCAGGCTGGAGTGCAGTGTCAGGATCTCGGCTCACTGCAACCTCCGCCTTGCGGCTTCAAGCAATTCTCCTGCCTCAGCCTCCCGAGTAGCTGGGATTACAGGCACGTGCCACCACACCTGGCTGATTTTTGTGTTTTTAGTAGAGATGGGGTTTCATCATGTTGGTCAGGCTAGTCTCGAGCTCCTGACTTTGTGATTCGCCTGCCTCAGCCTCCCAAAGTGCTGGGATTACAGGTGTGAGCCACCTCGTCTGGCTTCTTGTTTGTTTGTTTGTTTTGAGAACTGTCTTTGAATTAAAAGAAATCTTAGAGTTCCCCCCTTCTTTTTTCTATAAAATGTTATATTTATTAAATAACATGTTTTTTTATAACTTATGTTAATATGTTAAATTAACATAAATATGTTTATGTTTATTAAATAATTTATGTAATAAATAACATAAGTTACTTAAAAAACATAAACATATAAACATTAGAAGTAAAAGTCTTTATCCCTGACTCTGGCTCCTCACCGTGGCTCATTCACCATAGTGTTATTGTTAAATTTCTTGGGACTTTTTCTAGAAAACTTTTGTGCATAAACCTTCTGCAACTTTTTTTTCTCTTTTGGGCAGGTATATCTTGATGGTTTGCTATATTGTCAGAATATGTTTGTGTCTCATTGTTTTTAACTATTACACTGTTATCTCCCTTTAGGAAAAAAGTATATTTATTTAGTGTGAAATACTATCCTTGTTATAGAGAATTTGGACATCCAGGAATATAAAAATTTTTTAAATAATCTAGCCTCTAGTCTCACTAAGCCAAGCACCATACATTTTGGTATTGATTTCTACTTTTTCTTTTCTTATACAGAATTATAAAATATAATTCTGTATATTATTTTTAGATTAATTTTAGAATATTCTAATTCTTTGTATACTATGAGTATTGTTATGGGTCTGATACACTTACAAATATATTAAGGGCTTACAGAGCACTACAGAAAATGTATAATGTATATTTAAGTCCTTTTAAGCTCATTATTACAGTTTTTACAAGAAGGTTATATTTTTGCCAACTTCTTTGAAATGGTTTGAACTATATTTAATATATTTATGTCAAAGTTTATATCTTTCTTTTTTTTTTTTTTCGTTACAGGTAATCTGCTGTCTTCCAGTGTCTCTGCATTAGATACCATTACTACAGTAGCACTTGGATCTCTCACATCTATTCCAGAAAATGTGTCTACTCATATTTCTCAGATTTTTAATATGATACTAAAAGAACAATTATTAGCAGCAGAAAGTAAAACTGTACTACAGGAATTGATTGTTAGTACATCCTTTTGAAGGGTTACGTTTGATAAGTATTTGATAAAGGATTTTGAAGGGTTACATTTACATTTGATACGTCTTCATAAACAATGTTAACTGCTATTCTTTTATCTTAAGCTTTGCTAGACACAGTGATAGACATGTCACTACGAGAGAGTACATTTATATTTTATAGAACTAACTTTTGAAACTTTTTTCACTCATGTCTTGTAATAGGAGTAGGAGTTATTAGTGAGACTTCTAATGACTAAAGGGCAAGTTTAGCACCACATGATATCAAGGGACTTGTTAGTTGGCCCAGAAATTGGTAAGTTACTCTTTCCCCAGGGGTCCTGGACCCAACCAGAAGGGGCTATTGGGTAGTTACTTTTAAAACTACAGTAATGTGTGATGGTAATAGTGGTGCAAGAAAAGTATCTTTTAGAATTCTGGGAACACATAACAATTCTTAGAGTTAGATCTGTGTGGCTATTCCCTTCTGGGCCCTAACTGTAATCTTTTCTCCACAGTTCTATGGAAGTCACTTACTTAATTGCACTTAATATTACTCCTTCATACTTGATTTTTATATACTGTATATTTTATAATTGTATGGTTTGTCTAGGAAGTTCTTAGCCATATAATGTATTTGTTTTATTTGTGCAGGGTCTTTGCCTCCCTTTTTCAGTTTAACAATATTTCTTAAACATTTTCCAAGTAAACACTACATATGTTAGCTGACCCTCTGCCTCAATTTAGTGCTTATGACATTATTTTATAGGTTTTCTCTGTCACCCAAATTTGACAACGTTAAAAGATAACCTGTCAGTACTAACTTTTCAAATATTGATTCATTCATTAAATGGTGGTCTGTACATACAGGCATACTTCAGACATTGCAGGTTTGCTTCCAGACCACTGCAATAAACTGAATATTACAATAAATCGAGTCATGAATTTTTTGGTTTCCCAGTGCATATTAAGGTTATGTTGGCCAGGCGCAGTGGCTCATGCCTGTAATTCTAGCACACACCTGGTGGGACAATCAGAACACAACGTTTATCAATTAAGTTTGCTGTTTTATAGGGGTACAGTTTATGGTACCCCAAGACAATTATAATAGTAACATCAAAGATCATTGATCACAGTATATAATGAAAAAGTTTGAAATACTGCAATAGTTACCAAAATGTGATGCAGAGACAGAAGGTGAGCACATGATATTTTTAAAAAGTCACTGATAGACTTGCTCAAGTTAGGGTTGCCACAAAACTTCAGTTTGTAAAAATTTAGTATCTGTGATGCATAGTAAGGTGAAACACAATAAAATAAGCTATGCCTGAATTGATATCTTTCTATTTACCAAGTTAAAATTTTTGCTTGAATCAAAAGAAGAGAGGAATGTTGCTCTCACAGAATTAGTTGAAATTGGTATGATAGCTCTTCTTTCCAAAAGAATACCAGTAGGCGTGTAATTATTTCTAATGTACATTAGTACATTACAGTGGCACACGCCTGTAATTCCAACACTTTGGGAGACCAAGGTGGGCAGGAGTTTGAGGTTAGGAGGTCATTATCTGAGGTCAGGAGTTTGAGACCAACATGGTAAAACTCTGTCTCTACTAAATACAAAAATTAGCTGGGCATGGTGGCGGGCACCTGTCATCCCAGCTACTTAGGAGGCTGAGGCAGGAGAATTGCTTGAACCCAGGAGACAGGTTGCAGTGAGCCAAGATCATGCCATTGCACTCCAGCCTGGGCAACAAGAGTGAAAGTCCATCTCAAAAAAACAGAAAAGAAAAAAGAAATTGTTCTATATTTTCACTGGGCTTGAAAAAAGAAATTGTTGTATTATTGTATTGATTTATCTATGTGGACTAAAGAATGGAGAATGGGGCCGGGTGCGGTGGCTCACACCTGTAATCCCAGCACATTGGGAGGCTGAGGTAGGCAGATCACCTGAGGTCAGGAGTTTGAGACCAGCCTGGCCAACATGATGAAACCCCATCTCTACTGAAAATACGAAAGTTAGCTAGGTGTGGTGGTGCACACCTATAATCCCAGCTATTCTGGAGGCTGAGGTGGGAGAATCACTTGAACCCATAAGGCAGAGGTTGCAGTGAGCTGAGATCGTACCACTGTACTCCAGCCTGGGAGACTCCATCTCAAAAATAAAAAAAGAATGGAGAATGGAAATGTAGAATTTTAATGTGAATGTTTAGCTACCAATATATTTAAGATATCATTTAGACAGGTTTATGGAAGTGAAAATATTTTAAAGACCTATTTGTTTCTTTTTAAAACTAGAATGTACTCAAGACTGATCTTCTGAGTTCACTGGAAACAATTTTATCCCCCACTGTGGTGTCTATATTGAAAATCAATAGTCAACTAAAGCATATTTTCAAGACTTCATTGACAGTGGCTGATAAGGTAACAAATACTATGTTCTTACTATCTCAAAGTTGATGTGTTGTTTAAGAAGGAAACTCATTTTTTTTCCTTCAAAGATAGAAGATCAACAAAGGGAACTAGATGGCTTTCTTGGTATACTGTGTAACAATCTACACGAACTACAAGAAAATACCATTTCTTCCTTGGTTGAATCACAAACGCTATGTGGAAACCTAAGAGAAGACTTGAATACAATAAAGCAAACCCATTCACAGGTATGTTGGTTAGCTGACGTGGGGAGTACAGAAAGAGAGTTTTATGATGATTTGATGTGACTTGATAATCTATGTTATACAATATGAATACTGTAAAACATGAAACCTGAAAATACCATAGGCACTGTTGCTTATAACAGTAATTTTTGTAAAACAATTGAGAATATTTCTCTTAATACTTGAAGTTTTGCTATCCCATATAGAACCACAATATGACAGAACAGCCCTTTTCTCATGGACTGGATGGCATGGATAGTTGTCTTTCACAAACCAAGCCCTACTTTCTCTTATTTCTGTCTCACTGATAGATATTTAAAGCATAGTAAATTGATACAATTTTTAATTCTTATTGATTATAAATGTAATTGATGATTTAGCTTCCCTGTAAACTGTTCCTCATTATATGAGGCTTTAAACCAAAATCAAGCCTTCAAACTATAATCTATAAATATCAGATATATGAAAAACAGCTTCTGGCATTCTTAAGACTTTAATAATGACTGAAGTTTTATTAAACGAGACTATTATGATATGACAGAACTCTTATAATAGTTAACATTTATTGAGCAATTCACTGTGTGTTTATTCCTCCCATCAATGTAGATATAAATTCTATTACTAGCCAGTTTTCTAATGAGGAAAACTGAGACCTTGTGAGCATCTAATAGTGTGTAGATCATCTTAGAAAAGGTGGTGGTGATTATATTGCCTGAAAAGCATCCGTGTTTGAGTGGCTCTTCTATGGTTTCTTGGCAATTTAAAATTGCAGCATTTTCTCTTACATCTGCATAGGGTATTTGCCTTAAACCTGTTGAGAACTTCTTAGGTGTATATTCTTTTATTTATTTATTATTATTATTTTTTTGAGACGGAGTCTCGCTCTGTCACCAGGCTGGAGTGCAGTGGTGCGATCTCAGCTCACTGCAACCTCCGCCTCCTGGGTTCAAGCAATTCTCCTGCCTCAGCCTCCCGAGTAGCTGGGACTACAGGTACACGCCACCACGCCCAGCTAATTTTTGTATTTTTAGTAGAGACAGGGTTTCACCATGTTGGCCAGGATGGTCTCAATCTCTTGACCTCATGATCCGCCCGCCTCGGCCTCCCACAGTGCTGGGATTACAGGCGTGAGCCACCGTGCCCAGCCCTTCTTAGGTGTATATTCTAAGACTGATCCTTTTTTATAAATTTGCTGTTTTGAAATGCTTAAAATTGGTAGGCAGCTGTTTAAAAAAACAAAACAAAACAAAACCAATCTGATCTGAAAGGTATCTTAGCATGGATAGTTTGGTTTCCCTGGCTTTAAGAAAGCAAGTTCACTATGTGAGTTATTTCTTAGGTTTTCCAGAACTTGAGATGAGCACTACTAAAATAATTTGTAAAACTTTGAAATATTTATATAAAGATAAATCTGATAATACCTGCATTATCATTCAAATTATTAATCTGATAATACCTTTGAGACTAGTAAAAATACTGACAGACTTTATTCATAATCAGAATGTTAAATATGTATTGTCAGCTGATGTATTATTCAGAGATACTGGCCAACCAGCAGACTGAACAGTGAATAAGTGTGTTGGATGTATTGTCAGCTCTTCCTTGGTCACTGGGATGGCTTCTTCATTTTGCAATGTAGCATGTTAGATGCCTATAAGAGCTTGTTTTCAAAGATGTAAAATATGATCCAAGATAAGACTACATTTTGTTAATGTGATCCAACTAAGCTCTGTAAAATTTTTTAGCTCCAGTAATTGATAATAATTTTGGATTACCTGACCTGTGAGTATATCATATTAATTTTTCCTTTTAGTAGTGTTATCACTTAAAAAGCAACTATATATATATATATATCTGTCAAAGTTGGTCTTACACATAATGTGATACATGGGGCTATTAGTTTTGAGGTACATTGAAAGTAATTTGTTACAGCTAAAATAGTGACGTTTGCTAATTATTTACTTTTAAAAAATCCTGGCTGGGTATGATGGCTGACATCTGTAATCCCAGCACTTTGAGAGGCTGAGGCAGGGTGATCACTTGAGGCTAGGAGTTCAAGACCAGCCTGGTCAACATAGCAAGACCACGTCTCTACAAAAAAAAAAAGTTGTTTAAATTAGCCAGGCATGCTGGCTCATGCCTGTAGTCCCAGCTACTTGGAGGCTGAGGTAGGAAGATTTCTTGTGTCAGGAGACTGAAGCTGCAATGAGCCTTGATTACGCCAATGCACTACAGCTTAGGCAACAGAGTGAGACCCTGTCTCTGAAAAAAAAAAAAAAAAAAAA
>PVKP010046746.1:0-15409 GCA_004027715.1 Plecturocebus donacophilus | reverse complement strand
AACTGCCTATAAGTGCGAACATGCTGTGTTTGATTATCTGTTCTTGTGTCAGTTTGCAGATTC
This sequence comes from Plecturocebus donacophilus, assembly GCA_004027715.1. NCBI lineage: Eukaryota > Metazoa > Chordata > Mammalia > Primates > Pitheciidae > Plecturocebus > Plecturocebus donacophilus. The sequence continues at coordinate 15,346 of PVKP010046746.1, read as the reverse complement.
ATCCATATCCCTACAAAGGACATAAACTCATCTTTTTCATGGCGGCATAGTATTCTGTGGTGTATACGTGTCACATTTTTCTTGACCAGTCTATCATCGGTAGGCATGTGGGTTGGTTCTAGGTCTTTGCTATTGTAAACAGTGTCACAATGAACATACATGTGTGTTTCTTTATAAAAGAACAATTTATAATCCTTTGGATATATACCCAGTAATGGGATTGCTGTCTCAAATGGTATTTCTATTTCTAGGTCCATGAGGAATAACCACACTGTCTTCCACATTGGTTGAACTAATTTACACTACCACCAACAGTGTAAAAGTGTTCCTGTTTCTCCACATCCTCTCCAGCATCTGTTGTCTTCAGATTTTTTAATGATCGCCATTCTAACTGGCGTGAGGTGGTATCTCAATGTGGTTTTGATTTGCATTTCTCTAATGATCAGTGATGGTTAACATTTTTTCATATATTTATTGGCCTTATAAATATTCTCTTTTGAAAAGTGTCTGTTCATATCCTTTGCCCAATTTTGAATAGGCTTGTTTGTTTTTTTCTTGAAAATCTGTTTTAGTTCTTTGTAGACTTTGAATATTAGCCCTTTATCAGATGGGTAGACTGGAAAAACTTTTTCCCATTCTGTTGGATGCCAGTTCACTCTAATGATTGTTTCTTTTGCTGTACAGAAGCTCTGGAGTTTAATTAGATCTGATTTGTCTATTGTGGCTTTTGTTCCCAATGCTTTTGGTGTTTTAGTCATGAAGTCCTTGCCTATGCCTATGTCCTGAATGATTTTGCCTAGGTTTTCTTCGAGAGTTTTTATGGTGTTAGGTCTTATGTTTAAGTCTTTAATCCATCTGGTGTTAATTTTAGTGAAAGGTGTCAGGAAGGGGTCCAGTTTCTGCTTTCTGCACATGGCTAGCCAGTTTTCCCAACACTCTTTATTAAACAAGGAATCCTTTCCCCATGGCTTGTTTTGTCATGTTGGTCAAATATCAGATGGTTGTAGATGTGTGGCATTGCCCCAAGGCCTCTGTTCTGTTCCATTGGTCTATATCTTTGTTTTGGTACCAGTACCATGCTGTTTTCATTACTGTAGCCTTGTAGTATAGTTTGAAGTCAGGTAGTGTGATGTCTCCAGCTTTGTTCTTTTCGCTTAGAATTGACTTGGCTATGCAGGCTCTCTTTTGGTTCCATTTGATGTTTAAGGTGTTTTTTTCCAGTTCTGCGAAGAAGGTCATTGGTAGCCTGGTGGGGATAGCATTGAATCTGTAAATTACTTTGGGCAGTATGACCATTTTCATGATATTGATTCTTCCTAACCATGAGCATGGAATGTTTCTCCATCTGTTTGTATCCTCTCTTATTTCTCTGAGCAGTGGTTTGTAGGTCTCCTTAGAGAGGTCCTTTATATGCTTTGTTAGTTGTATTCCTAGGTATTTTATTCTCTTTGTAGCAATTGTGAATGGCAGTTCGTTCTTGATTTGGCTCTCTTTAAGTCTGTTATTTGTGTATAGGAATGCTTGTGATTTTTGCACTTTGATTTTGTATCTTGAGATTTTGCTGAAGTTGCTTATCAGTTTCAGGAGATTTTGGGCTAAAATGATGGGGTCTTCTAAATATACAATCCTATCGTCTGCAAATAGAGACAATTTGACTTCCTCCTTTCCTAATTGATTACCCTTTGTTTCTTTTTCCTGCCTGATTGCTCTGGCTAGAACTTCCAATACTATATTGAATAGGAGTGGTGAGAGAGGGCATCCTTGTCTAGTGCCAGATTTCAAAGGGAATGCTTCCAGTTTCTGCCATTCAGTATGACATTGGCTGTGGATTTGTCGTAAATAGCTTTTATTATTTTGAGATACGTTCTGTTGAATGAGTTTTTAGCATAAAGAGCTGTTGAATTTTGTCAAAGGCTTTCTCTGCATCTAATGAGATGATCATGTGGTTTTTGTTTTTGGTTCTGTTTATGTGGTGGATTACATTTATAGACATGAGTATGTTGAACCAGCCTTGCATCCCTGAGATGAAGCCCACTTGATCATGAAGCTTTTTGATGAGCTGTTGCCTTCAGTTTGCCAATATTTTATTGAAGATTTTTGTGTCTATGTTCAACATGGATATTAGCCTGTGCTGAAGTTTTCTTTTTTTATTGAGTCTTTGCTGGGTTTTGGTATTAGGATGATGTTTGTCTCATAAAATAATTTGGGAAGGATTCCCTCTTTTAGGATTGTTTGGAACAGTTTCAGAAGGAGTGGTACCAGCTCCTCTTTGCATGCCTGATAGAATTTGGCTGTGAACCGATCTGGACCTGTGCTTTTTATGGTTGGTAAGCTATTAATGGTTGCCTCAACTTCAGCCCTTGTTATTGGTTTATTCAGGGTTTCAACTTCTTCCTGGTTTAGGCTCAGGAGGGTATAAGTGCCCAGGAATTTATGCATTTCTTCCAGGTTTACTGGTTTATGTGCATAGAGTTGTCTGTAGTAATCTCTGATGGTAGTTTGTATTTCTGTTGAATCGGTGGTGATATCCCCTTTAGTGTTTTTTATTGCATTTATTTGATTCTTCTCTCTTTTCTTTTTTATTAGTCTGGCTAATAGTCTGTCTATTTTGTTGATCTTTTCAAAAAAACAGCTCCTGGATTTATTGATTTTTTTGCAGGGTTTGTGTCTCTGTCTCCTTCAGTTCAGCTCTGATCTTGTTTTTTTCTTGTCTTCTGCTAGTTTTTGAGTTTTTTTGATCTTGCTCCTTTAGCTCTTTCAAATTTGATGATAGAGTGTCGATTTTAGATGCTCTTTTATTTCTCATGTGGGCATTTATTGCTATAAATTTTCCTCTAGACACTGCTTTAAATGTGTCCCAGAGATTCTGGTACGTTGTGCCTTAATTCTCGTTGCTTTTGAAGAACATCTTTATTTCTGCCTTCATTTCATTGTTTATCCAGTCAACATTCTTGAATGTTGTGCAGTTTTTTCCAGTTGTACAGTTTCCAGTAAGTTGTGCAGTTCTGAGTTAGTTTCTTCATCCTGAGATCTAATTTGATTGCACTGTGTTCTGAGAGACTGTTATGAATTTTGTTCTTTTGCATTTGCTGAGGAGTGATTTACTTCCAATTATGTTGTCAATTTTAGAGTAGATGTGATGTGGGATGTTAAGTCTTTTTACATGTTGCTGGATTTTATTTGCTAGCATCTTTTTGTTCTTGAGAATTTTTGCAACCATATAAATACCAGTTATTGGGTTCTGATTATCCTTTTGTGCTGTGTTTGTCTGGATTTAGTATCAGGGTAATTAATACTTGCTTCATAGAATGAGTTGGGAAGTGCTCCATCCTCCTGTATTTTTACAGGAGATTTTAAAAGAATGGTATTAATTCTTCTTTACATGTTTGGTAGAATTGACCATTCAAGCCAGCTTGGTCTGGGCTTTTCATTGAGAGGTTTGTACATACAAAATGAATGGTTTTACTTGTTAAAGGTCATATTTTAAAATTTTATTGTTGAGTCAATTCTGATAGTTTGTGTATTTCTATACATATTTCTATTTAATCTAGGTTATCTGATTTGTTGCATATGATTGTTCATATAATTGCCCAATAATTTACCTTACATCTTTATTTTCCTAAAGACAACAGTAGTCTCCTTCTTTCATTTCTGTTATTAGTTTACATCCTCTCTCCTTTTATCTTCTTCACTTTAGCTAAAAGTTTGTTAATATTACCAATTCTTTCAAAGAACAAACCTTAGCTTTTGAGGATTTTCTTTATTGTTTCTATGATGTCTGCTTTATTTATTTCTTCTCTAATTTTATTATTTCCTGCCTCATACTTTATTGGGGCTTAGTTTTCTTTTCCTAGTCTTAAGTTAAAATGTTAGGTTATTGATTTGAAATTTTTCTTAATTTTTAACATATGCATTTATATGTATGAAATTTTATCTAAGCTCTTCTGTCACTAGACTTCATAAGTTTTGATGTGTTGTATTATGTTCATTCATCTCAAAATAATTTCTAATTTTTTTTTTGTATTTTTTTCTGTGACCTGTTGGCTATTTAGAAGTGTGTTATTTAATTTCAACATATTTGTGAATTTTCAGTTTCTCTCTTTTATTAACTTTTAGTTTAATTACTATAGTTGAAAGACATACTGTGTATGATTTTAATTATTTTGAATGTAGTGAGACACTGTTGTGGCCTAACTTATGGTCTATCCTGAAGAATTCCTCATGTGCACTTGATAGGAAAAATGTTTCGACTTTACAAAAGGCCAACTTATATTCGAGTAAAATAAAAGGATAGAAAATTATATGCCATGCAAATGCTAATCAAAAGGGAGTTGAAGTGGCTATATGACAAAAGATACTTTGAAACAAAAATTGTTACTAAAAAAAGAAGACATTCTACAATTACAGGGGAAAGTATTAGAAAAAAGATAACAATTCCAAACATATGGGAATCTAACAACAGAGCCCCAGTATATATGAAGTAAAATGTGATGGAATTGTAGAAATAAATAGAAAATTCAATAATAATAACTGGAAGCCTAGGTATTCCACTTTCAACGAGGGATAGAACAATTAGGCAGAAGATCAATGAGGAAATAGGAGGATGGAATGACACTATAAGCGAACTTGACCTAACAGACGTGCAGAGTATGTGATATAACAACAGCAAAACACATATTTCCATCAAAAGATGCTATGGAATACATGTCAGAGAGAAAGGAGAATATGTTCACTGCATTCTCAAAGAGCTTTCTGGCAAGACTGAACTGAGGAATGACAGAAGGAAGGACACGTGATTATCATGGGAAGTGGAAACATGCCAGAAAGTCAGACTGAGTAAAGGAGGATCTCAGAGGTTAATAATTCCATCATGGGACAAGTTCATTTATGCTTAAGGATTAGTGATTGACTGAAGAAATATGCAAGCAACATAAAATTTTATAAAATTTGACTCACTACCAAAATTATACCTACATTTTGATTTTCTATAATTTTCTGACTTCTGGTAGTGTATTTCATGTTAATTATACAGCATGTTAGGCTAATAACAGTACCAGCAACTCATGTCATGGTGACATGGAAACACTTTGCTGATTATTTTATGATTCACTGAGTGCAAAAAATGAAGGTCAGGGCTTAAAGGCTCCAAGTTTTAATTTTTTTAGAAAACCTCATCCACTTTTGAATTAAGTGATGTAAATCTCAGCAGTATCACCATGCTGAGGGACAAATGCACACAGCCAGTGGTTAATTTAACATCTCAATCATAATATTCAAGATTTAAGGAGGTCTGCAACACATGTGAATTGAGATTTCAAATTTTGGACACCAGTAATAGCATACATACTCTTCAGCACTCACCCAAATCCCTTTACCAGACCAGCTACAGGCATCCTCCATCTTCTATAAGCTAGTTGATTAAGGGTCACAGCTACCTCTTCTCCAGGGAGCTGTCACTGACTAAATAGGAGCTATTTGTCTTGTGGAATATGCACACTATTCCTCATCCCCATTCCTCTTTCTTCAGAATCAGTAGCCAATGACAGATTAAAATGGCTGTTCCCTTTGTATCAAGGAACAAATCTCTAGTGTAATTGGTGCTCTAGAGCTTCCAGTGCAATCAAGAAAAGGTTAAACTTACATTTTTGCTCAGCTTCTTCCCCCAATCTATTCTGTTTCCTCCAGTTGCCTTCTTCTGAAGTACATCTTCAGTCACTAGCACTTGAATCCCATCTCAGATTTTTATTCTAGGATATAAAAATGCATATCTCTGATTCAAGGGGGTGGAAGAAAGCTTAGATTTTTAAATGTCTACAATCTCCTACTCAGTACAAGGAGTAGTATTATTCTCATTTTATATATAAAAAAAATCAGAATCGAAATCTCACACTATACCCTGACCCATTTGAGTGATAAGAAAAACTTCAAAACACTGAATTTGCAAAATTCAATTATATGAAATGTATCACTAAATCTTACTTTTGTATTATATTAAATTCACTCAGAAAAGCAAATCAGGGACCACTAAATGTGTTGTAGTACAGAGGTTGAGAAGCAAACTGTGGAGTCAGACTGCAGAGCTTTAAACCCGGGCTCTGTCACTTACAATCTTTGTGACTACAGGCAAGTTAATTAATTTATCTGTACCTTAGTTCCCACATTTGTGAAATAGGAATAACTATAGCATCTCTCAGGTTTATTTTCAAAATTCATAAGTCTATTTGATTGTATAAACTGACAAGCTTGTGCAGAAATGTCAGAAATCCTTTATACTCGGAGGGATAAAAAACAGTTTTATATTTACAGAGAAACTTTCAAAGTTTTCTGACTTTGTTTAGCAGATAAATATAATAAAATAAAAAATGCCTAGTAAGATGGAAATTCACCAGGAAAAAAATAATCAATTATCAGATATATAATTTTTATTTAAAAAATTTTATGTACTTATAATATGGAGTCTTTATAATATTCACTCAAAAAGTTAGTTAAAACAAACTTTGTTCTTTTATCTTGGATGTCCAGAAACAAATATGAAACCAAAATAATTTTTAAAAATAAAATTAATTTGATTCACAGAAAATCAATGCTCTAACAACCTTAATTATGTGTGAAACCAGATCCCATCTTGGATGAGAAAAAAAAAAAATGACTGTACCTAAAAGATATGACCATCAATATTTCACTTCAATTATTGTTGATGAAACTATTTCATTAAATATATGATAATCCATGTTTTTTCAGAAAAATTCCCTAAACTTCACCTTTCTTTTATTTGCTTTTAATAACATCTCAAAAGTAAAAATTTTCATTTTTTTCCACTATTCTCTCAAAACTAAGTATCTGTATCCAAAATAAGCAAAAACATAAAACTCAGATCAGGAAGTTCCTAGATCAACATGTTTCTGGGATCTATCCTCTTAAAAATTGCATCCGACAAAAATTTTTAAAAAGTGACAGATACCATGTTTCTAGAAATAACAGCTTTGTTTATCTCATTCATTACTTAATTGAGTATGTAGTTAATTACTTCAATCAACCATACTGTTACAGATACAACAGGTATTTGCTGAGTATCTGGTAGGTTCATGGCAGTTCCTAGGTAGTGAGTAGTACAGTAGCAGGTAAAGTCCTTGTGTCTTGGAGCTTACATCACTAGGTAAATGTGTGTTAAACTAATACGAATCAAACAAGAGAATTACAGTTTGTGATTGTTTCTATGAAGGATATGAACTATTTACTATCATAGAAAGTAACTGAAATATTTGTGCAGATTTGGAAGTTGTTTTAAGGAGTTGAGTTTTCAAAAATAAAAATAAGTTGTCAGGAAGAGTTGGAAAAAGAACCAAGCATAAAGAAGAGCAGGTGCAAAGGCTCTGATTAGGAAAAGACTTGGGGTGTTCACGAAGGTGACAGAAAGTAATCATTGCTCATGAAGCTTGCTGAGTAAGTAGCAAAACGTGAAGTTGGAAAGGAAGGCAGAATTTGGGTTATGTAGTTTCATGTAGTCTGATAAGAAATTTTAACATATATAAAAGCTATTAAGCCACTGAGATACTAAGTAGGACATGATGTGATTAAATTAAAAATTAATTTAAAAAGCTGATTCTCTGTGTCTACAACATATTGGAAAATAAGTAAGAATAAAATTATGAAAAATGAATCAGACACTGACAAATCTAGTTAAGAAATGATGGCGGCTTGGAAATTTTGTGATAGTGGTGAAGACAAGTGGACAAATGTAGAATATTTTGGGAGTTAAATTAAAAAGTCTGTTGATATTTGGAATATGGGTAGGGAGATGAGATAAGCAGAGGAATCAACTAGAATTTTAATTTAATAATTAATGATATAATGGGAAAGACCAGGGAAAGTAGAGATGTGGAGAGGAAAGAACAGAGAACTCCACATTAGTCTTATTAAATTTAAGATGGTTCCAACCAACATCTCAGTGGAGACATTAAGTAGTCACTTGAAAATAAAAATTTCAGTATCAGGAGATAATTCCAGACAAGATATACAATTGGGTGACATCAGCATATAGATAGAATTTTGAGCCTTGACACTGGGCAAGCTTATTTAAATAAGGAGGGTAAATATATAAAAGAAGCCAAGTAAAGAGAATGTTTCAAGCAAGACCGCTTAGATTTGGAGAAGAATAAGGATGTCAAGATGTTAATTATATTTTTTTAAAAAATAGGTGGCTTTGGTGCTTTCTGACAGGAGTAGATTTGGAGATTCAGAGGAATATACAGATGACAACCAGGAACAGATAAATTAAGAACAAATAACAATTGAAGAAATATGAACATATCAGTGTAAATCACATATTTAAAAAATATATTGTGAAAGGATGCACAGAAATAGGTTTGTGACTGAAGGGGCCTGTAAAGGAAGAAATGCTTTTTTTAAGATGAGAAATGCTAATATACGTTTTATGCTGATTAAAAGAAAAGACTGTTGATTTCTGGAGAAAAAAATACTAGAAATCAGGAAGACAAAATATTTTCAGAAAGAATAGAGTCAATAAAAGCATGAGAGGTATAAAGATTTGGATATTATATCAGCAGGATAATTTCTTCCATTAAAACAGGAAAGAACACACAGAAAGTGGTTAGAGATACAGGTTTTAGCTTACGGATTTGACTAATGCAGGATGAAAAAGATGTACTCTAATTGCTGAAAATTAAGAGATCTAGGGCAAAAGAATCTTTGATAAGGAATACTATTTTTAAAGAATAAAATTGGAATTGGTTAGATAACAAGATGATTAGAATGATGAGAAGAAAGGGCAGTGGCCCACCTATCTGCGAAATACTTGTAACTGGCTTCACATTACTTCATCTTTGATACTTGTCAAAAAGGGCAACTCTAAAGCTAATGTGAAAGAAGAAGTAGAAATATTTCAAAGGCACTTAGATATATAGTATGAAGACCTTGGACTCCTTTTGAAGGGTTGGAAATTGTAATTTGTTATGTCACACTGTCTCTTAATCTATTCTTTGTTTTAAATGAGAATGCCTCTTTCTTCAAAATCTCTATTAAATCCACTAACAACTTTTAAAATTCAAAGATGCTTTCTAGCTGGATCCTTTATTTGAAATGTTTTCTTCTACTTGAAGACTGTAAAAAAATTCAAAACATGTTACCAGTGTGTCAGTTACATGGTTTTAGTGCAAGTAAAATAACTTTCAGTTTTTACATTTTTGGAAACATAGCATACATGGATAAAAATGCTAAAATATAAATGTACAATGTAATGAGTTACTATGCTGTGAACACTTATATATCTGTCAGGAAAGATAAAAAACTATTACTAGTCCCTTAAAAGATCCCCAAATGCCCCTTATTGGTGACAATACCCATTCTTCCTCTCAGAGTTAACCTAAATTTATCTTTGTAGTTTTTACCTTAATGGCATATCTTCAAATAATGTGGCTTATTTTTGCCTGTTTTAAACTTTATATAAATAAAATCATAGGGTATGTTTTCTTTTGTGTATAAATTATTTTGCTGAAAGCTGTTTTTAATACCTATTCATGTTGTTGTTGCCTATGTATTTTTAACTCATTTTCATATCTGTGTTCTAATTTATAAATATAACCTATTTTTTAAACCATTCCCCCATGATATAAAACATTTCCAGTATGGGGCTACTACAGAAAAAGATGCTATAAACATTCTTCTACATGCATTCTAGTGAAACTAAATACTCATTTCTGGAATTTATAAAATGAGAAAAACTAATAGTCAAAAGGTAAGACTATCTTCAACATTAGTAAATAACATCAAACTGGTTCAAAGTAATTGACTTACATTTCACCAATATTTTTAACAGAATTTCTATTATTCAGCACTTGATATTCTTGCTAACATTTGATAATATCTACTTTTGTATTTTAACCATATTAGTTGGGTGTATAACAGTATCCCATTGTTGTTTTGCCTTGTTATTTCCCTAATTACTACTGAAAGGGGATTGGTTGTTAATGGTTTCCAGTAGTTAGAAGACAGAGATGTTGCTAAATATTCTGTAAAGCACAGGACAGCTCCACAACAAATAATTATCTGGCCCCAAATGTCCATAGTGCTGATGTTGAAAAACTCTGACCTAGAGGACACTGAAAGATTTTCAAAATATTACATGCTGTACATATGGGTGACAGTGAATTTGTGCTAGTTTGATTTAGAAATATAATTCATCAATCAAAGATGATGAAGCAGTAAGAATTTTAGAAATCATGTAACTTGATCTTCTTATTTGATGATTAAGAAAACATGATATTTAAATTGTTATTTGCCCACTTAGATATCTACTTGATGCTTTAAGAAAAATCCTTTTCATTTCTCGAGTTATGTTAGCATCTTGTAGCTTCCTGTTTCATCTCGAGTTATGTTAGCATCTGGATAGCTTCCTGTTTCAGAAAAAAAGATTACTTATCTTCTACATGATAACATTCTTATTGGAGTTCAAGAGAAAATATATACTTAGTTGTTTTTCAATAAATGTTGCTTGATAATCATAAAAATGAACTATTACCATTGAATAAAAAATCATCATATGTTCTTCTTCATCAAATTTGCAGTGAAATATAAAAAGGGCAGGCTAAAATAAACTTTGATCATAGAAGTCAATTATACACATATGGATAATCAAGCTTCATTTTGTGACTACAAAAAAAAATTCACTCCATTGTAAACTTAATCACCTTTGCTCATTTTCAGTGTTCTCAAAAGTGATTCAAATTTTGCTTGTAAGGGCTGACTAAATGATTAGTGTATAAACTGGTTTAATATTTATTAGAAATAAGCATTAAAAACATTTAACCTTGAAATATTTCTACATACTTATAACCTCAAATGGAAATGTTTTCTGGAATAATTTCCACATCATTCAATACATTTTAGGATTTTTAGAAGTTTTCTGCTTCCAGGAGGTCCATCTGCATTAATGGCTTTATGTGATCATTGAGACTCCCATTAAAACTCAGAGTGGAATGATAGGCTTCCATTAGACCCTGGATAAAACACATTCCTCCACTGCTGACCTTATTTTCGGAAACTTCTCTGTAAAGCCTGACTGAATTATAGGCTCCTGATCCAGCTTAAAGATTCCCCTGAGTCCTGATAATTTTGGGAAACATTTTGTACAGTTCTGTGTCCTTTCAATATTATTTTGTAAAAGAGAAAGCAATGTTCCTTCCAAAGTATTTTCTGAATGGCCAAATAAAAATTACATATATTTGAAATGAGCTGACCTCATTTTTTCACACGCCACTGGCCCTAAATGCAGAAGTGTGTTTGAAAGTAGTTACATGTTTAAATTTATACTTACTACACCCACCCAAAGGGTTTGTTTATTTTAATCAGTGTGATCAGTAGCCCTCTCTTGCTGTCTGCCCTGGAGAGCAGCTTGCAGTTATTACTTCCACCACTGAGATCTGACACTGTATATCGTCTAAATGGGACAGATGGAGCTTGTCTAAGGTTGTATTTCATCAGCCATATCCTTGGCTAGCCTCCCACAGACATCAGAGTAAGGCAGACTGATGCCCGATCTGTTATTTATAAAAAATGATTTAATATTAAATTACAAAATGCTATTGACACAATTATAGTAGAGAAATTCATAGTGCCAGATTTAGTATTATGGAAGTTTCTCTGACATCATAAAATCACGATCAACCACTTCATTCATGCATCAGTATCTTACAATAAAAAAATATGAGAGACCTTTGATCCTATTAAGTAAAACATTTGTGGGTAACCATGAGGGAGGGTTTTGGTTTTTGGTTTTTGGTTTTGTTTTACCTGTCCTTTTCTTGGAAGAGTAAATCAGACTTAAAAATGATGACTTCACTGCAGGGAGACAACTTTCAGTAAGTGGATTCACTTGTTCTTGAGTATTAAATATCACAGACTGACCAAAAGCTAGAGATAAATAGTGGCATGGCCAAAATGTTCCATAAGGATGTTTTATTAGGTCTAATTTTCTACTCCTAATTTTTCATAGAAGAATCTATTTTCAATTTTCAGAAAAAGGCAAGTTGCTAAAAATGTTGTGCAAAAGAACTGATACTGTGTAAAAGGAATATAAAATGCTAACGTTAGATCTCTGAAGGCTGTCCATTATTTTGCTTGAAGACACCTACATGTAAGACAGCACTGCATATCACATATCCGCACTCAGTTTATTATGTTTGTCCTTACATATACTTCTTCACTTCCAAAAATCCTGGATTCTGTATAGTGTGGTATTGATGTTTTTCAGGCATATATCTTTTGTTTCCCTAAAGAGAAATAAATTATTTTGAGATAAACACTCTATTTAATACTATGTGTTCTCCCCCATTGCACCAAGCAGGGAAACGAGCCCAATGGTAGCTATTTCGTAAATGCTTGTAAAACCAATGAAAGCTCAGTGACTAAATCGCTTAAGAGTGGAAGCGAATGTCTAAACCACATGAATATATTAATAGATTTTAGTCTTATTAGATACAATGAAAAATGAAGATAGAGAAAAACTCATATTTCTATAACATTTCATTTTAATTTTGCTTCTGTTATACTTTATTATGAGAAGGAAAAACCAAAAGAGTTTAGAAAAGAAGCGTAGGTGATACCAAAATAAAAATAGAAAACAACAATAGAGTGTAACAAATACAAAGATAATGGTACATGTCAGGCATCAGAGTGGCAGGAAGGATGCAGTGATCAGTTTTCTCAGATGGGTCAGAGAGGAAATACTTGATCTGGGTCTTGAGACGTGAATAGAAATTCAACCACTATACGGAAAAAAAATCCAAGTGCAATAGTTATTTCTGGCTCTATGTGTTGCAGTAAAAATTAAGATAGAGAATGTATTAATGATTACTAGAAATTAATAAGAATTTTCAAGGATAAACTGAAGTCAGAAAGATGTGTACAATTTAAATAAATGTAGAAGTATAAACTATACATGGCTCTAAGAAATAAGAATCTTGTTTATGAATGAGGTTAACTGTGGCCAGTTTTCATAAAGTGAAGAAAGGCAATCCAAAAAAAGTATATGCAGAACTACATAAACACCTAACTTCAATAAATTCACATCTGTCATCAAATGATTGTCAGTTGCCAAATATCATCTTTGAGACACTCATTTTATTTTTATATATCCTGCACTATCTAGCAATCACCATTTTACACAGATGGAATTAATGACTGCTAGATATTAAAGAAAATATTTTACTAAAAATATATTTGCAGTTTCTAGTGAATTCACCAAGATAATAATCCAGTAAGAAATCTGGAAGTCAAACAGATAAAATAGTTTATCAATAAACCAATATCTGCTAAAAGAGTTTTATCTCTGGTATTAGGTCATATCATGCAAGAACAACTTTCAGAGACATTTATTCAGTAAGGAAGTGCCTAAGAAGCTTAAATTGGAATCCATTCCTAAACAAACATGGTTGAACTTATGTGAACAGCAATGGATCAGCAATAGTAAAAAATACGTATAATTCACAAAAGATGTATTGGCATAATCTCCTATGGTACATCTGGTGCCTTTAGATAGCTAATAGAACTGATTTGCCAGGAATGACATGTCAAAACCTTAAGAGAAAATGACTCCTGCCAGATGCCACCTATAATCACTTTCTGCTGGTTCTAATATCTGTCTCTCTCTGGATGGCCTGAATCCATTCGGGCAGACACAACACAGAGAACATTGTCAGCAGACATTATAAATGAATGGGAGGTATACATAAAAATATTGCCAGCAAGTAGGTCGCGTCACAAACCTCAATATGTGGAGTTTGAAAAGTAACTTTGTTCTATTTCACTTAAATGTCATCCAAACTGTTTAAAGTATTTCATAATAAGAATGACTTTCATAGTAAGAGAGTTTTTAAACTTATAAGTAGACCTACAGTTTTTGATCTTTGGTGCTAAGGAGCTACTTTGTCCAAGCCTTTCCTCACTCTTGTATCATTGCAAGAAATAGTTATTAATATTCTGTACCTACTATGTGTCTACACTGAACTAATACATTAGAGGGATAAAAGAGGTGAATCAGATAAAGATACGAACTCCACAAAGCTTGAGATAAATTAACACAAATGAACCCACAGAAATGAGAAAAACCAAAATATTCACCAGTCACAGGAAATTCTTTCTAGGAAAAAGTTCAAATTGTATGCAACTAAAGTAGACCCTGATCAAGCCTGTATTTCCTGATACCAATTCAATTTTCTTCTAGTTTCTATTTCTATCTTCTTAACATGCTTTGGAAAACTCTTGAAATTCCTCTGTTAGGAATGATTATTGTTTCTAAAAATTTAAAGAACAACAAATCCCAGACCTTGGAAATATATCTGAAAATTTAAAGAACAATAAATCCTAGACCTTGGAGATATATCTATATTTGAGTGTATTTTCTTATTCATAATGTTTTTGCTTTCCTCTAGACACTGTTTTTCATGTTTATTCTTTGACAACTACTCTGATAAAATCCACTGGAATACAAATTTCCAAGTGTACTATTTTGAGGGATTTTATTAAGCAAAATATAATTAAACCTCAAAGGAAAAAAAGTATTTTCCATTTATGACAAAGGCTCTTCTGTCTTTTTTGTATCTTATTCATTCTTCAGCCCCAGTCATATCAGTGTGCACTGAAAGATTAGCCCATGGGGCAAGAAGCAGTCTTTCAGATCTGTGTTGTTCAGTGTCTAGCTCATGCTTGGCACTTCGCAGGTACCAACTGGTCTACCTTAATAAACTTCAAAAAAATAAAAATAAAGACATCAAATGTACTCCACTGGGTTAAACTATATTCTCTTCAGACTCAGTTGCCACAATGCAGGGACCTGTTGAGTTGGTGGGATTTTTTTCTTGACAGCAGAAATCTCAAGTTGAACACTGTTTTGCCTTAAAATAAAGATTTATTAGGTAGTAGCAAAACATTTTATTATAAGGAGGGCAATCAAAGAATGAGGTAGTTCTCAAAACGACTAATTTATAGAATGATAATGGCTCAATTTTTTTTCTTATGTGGGTTTAGAAGCAGAGTGCTTTTACAAGTATTAACAAGGGCTTCATATTTCAGTCTTTCAGTTATATATCTCAATTCTTCGCCTTTACAATCTTTCTCATGATGCTGTTCTGCAGCCTAGAATAAGGATCAGGAAAACACACACACACACACACACACACACACACACACACACACACACACACACATCATCATCATTCCCACTATAATCACTCTGTTTTTAGTTTATAACTATTTTAGTCCTGGTGCCTCTCTCTTTCTTTCCATCCAATGTCCACAAATCTTAGCTGGGCATCCTATTTTCTAAGCCTTT
>PVKP010046745.1:0-15413 GCA_004027715.1 Plecturocebus donacophilus | reverse complement strand
TTGAGAAACAGTCAGATGAGTATTTTTTGCCTGTCAAGTGAACAGCAGAAAAGAGAAAAAGGTGTTCTACAGAGTGACACAGGAAAAAAAAACCTGTAGGCAGGAACATAAACACAAGATGGAAAGAGAAAACAGATGATATTCCAGACTCTGGTTTTATTTCTATTCCTTCTGACCATGGATTGACTTCCTTTCCTTTCCCTTTTCCTTTCCGTTATTTCTTTTTTTCTATTTCCGAATCTTTTCTCTTTCTACACAACTTTTATATTGAGTTCAGAGGGTACATGTGCAAGTTTGTGACACAGGTAAATTCCATGTCACAGGCATTTGATGTACAGATTATTTCATTACAGAGTTAATGAGCATACTACCCCATAGGGAGTTTTATGATCCTCATCCTCCTTGACCCTCTGCCCTCAAGTACACACCAGTGTCTATTGTTCCCTTTCTTTGTGTCTATATGTACTTAATGTTTAGCTCCTATTTGTAAGTGTGAACACACAGAATTTGATTTTCTATTGCAGCATTAATTCACTTAGGTAATGACCAAAAGCTCCATCTATGCTGCTGCACAGGATATGATTTTATTCTTTTTTATGACTGCATAGTATTCCATGATGCATATGTATCATGTTTTCTTTATCCAGTTTACCACTGATGGTCATCTAGGTGGATTCCATGTCTTTGCTATTGTGAAAAGTACTGTAATGAACATATGGGTGCATGTGTCTTTATGGTGGAATGTTTTCTATTCCTTTGGGTATATATCTAATAATGGGATTACTAGGTCAAATGGCAGTTCTGTGTTAAGTTTTTTTGAGAAATCTCCAAACTGCTTTCCACAGGGGCTAAACTAGTGGACATTTCCACAAGCAGTGAATCAGAATTCCCTTTTCTTTGCAACCTTGCCAACATCTGTTATTTTCTGACTTTTTAATAATAGTCATTCTGTCTTGTGTAAGATGATATCTCACAAGGGTTTTGATTTGCATTTCTCTAATGATTAGTGCTGTTGAGCAGTTTTTCATATGCTTGTTGGCTGTGTGTATGTCCTCTATTCATGTCCTTTGCCCGTTTATAATGGGGTTGTTTGTTTTCTGCTTGTTACTTTGCTTAAGTTCCTTATGGATTCTGAATATAAGCCCTTTACTGGATGCATAGTTACAGATGTTTTCTCTGATTCTGTAGGTTGTCTATTTATTCTGTTAATAGTTTCCTTTGCTGTTTGGAAGCTATTTAGGTTTATAAGCTCCTATTTGTGAATTTCTGTTTTTGTTGCAATTACTTTTGGACTCTTCAAATGAAATCTTTGCCAGGGCTTACGTCCAAAATGGTATTTCCTAGGTTTTCTTCTAGGATTTTTATAGTTTTAGCCTTTACACTTGTCTTTAGTCCATTTTGAGTTGATTTTTGTCTATGGTGAAAGGAAGGAGTCCAGTTTTATTCTTCTGCATGTGGCCAGCCAGTTATCTCGGCACCATTTATTAAATAGGAAGTCCTTTCTCACTGCTTGTTTTTGTAAACTTTGGTAAAGTTCAGATTTTTGTAGCTGTGTGGCTTTTTGTGTCCTCTAATCTGTTCCTTTGGTCTATACATGCCATTTTGGTTACTGTAGCCTTGTAGTATAGTTTGAAGTCAGGTGGTGTGATGCCTTCAGTTTCATTCTTTGTGCTTAGAATACTTTAGCTCTTTAGCTATTTGGGATCTGTTTTGGTTCTATATGAATTTTATAATTGTTTAACCGTGAAAAATTTCATTAGTAGTGTGATAGGAATAGCAATGAATCTATAAAAGTGCTTTGTGCAATCTGGCCTATCCTAAGCATGGAATGTTTTCTCTATTGGTTTGTATCATTCTGATTTATTTCAGCAGTGTTTCATTCTTATTGTAGCAATATTTCACTTCTCTGGTTATCTGTATTGCAAGATATTTTATTCTTTTTATGGCTATTGTGAATTCAATTGCGTTTTTGATTTGGCACTCAGCTTGGATGTTATTGGTGCATAGAAATGCTGCCAATTTTTGTACATTTATTTCATATCCTGCAACTTGCTGAAGTTACTTATCAGATTTAAGACACTTTGGGCAGAGATGAGGTTTCATTGGTATAGAATCATATCATTTGTGAAGAAAGATGGTTTAACTTTCTCTCTTCCTACTTAGATGCCTTTTATTTCTTTCTCTTGCTTGATTGCTCTGCCTGCTCATGGATTTCTTAAGACAGCTCTTAATCCTTACAATTAACTTTTTATTTTATTAAATGAGTTTTTATTTTGTAACTTGTCATAAGAAGTGCCCTATCCAATGTATACTCCAGATGAAGAGTCACTTGGCCAAGAAGCTGACTGCAGCCCAGAGAAGGTATCCCATTTTGAAATTTACTACAAAAATATTGGCTCTTGAGATTTGAATTCACCTCCTTTGAGAATAAAAAAAAAACAAAAAGACTTGAAAATATCATAATAGTGCCTCTCAATTAGACATAATCCCTACACAATCTCTACCAAATATCAGACTCTGATTAAATAACTCTAATAATGAAGATTTTATTACCTTCATGAGAAGATCATTCCATATTTGAATAGCTCTGCCTTTTCGAAACTTATTCTTTGTAAGTGAGCAGAAACCTATTCACCCCCAAGTGTTATAATATTTGAAATCACTTGGAGAAAACATGATATTCCTTTTCCAATAACACCTTTTTATTAATTTGAAGACAATGGCTATATCTCCATTATACTCCCTCTTCTTTCTCCCCTTGTCTCTCTCTCTCTCTCTCTCTCTCTCACACACACACACACACACACACACACACACACACGCACACACACACACACACACACAGTTTTCTCCATATCAAATATGATTTCCAGGCCCAATTCTCTCACAGACCTCCTAGAGCAGTAAAGATTTTACTTAGTGACATCAGACTTGAGTTTGATTCCAGCTTTACCATTCACTCACTGTGAGACTGGACAAGTTAGTTAACCTCAGAATCTGTTTCCTCATCTGTGCACTGAATATAATAAGAATATTCAATAAAAAGGGCTATGGGAAAGATTAAAGAAAATACTTCATGTAAAGAACATGGTACAGCATCTACTAATCTACCGCAAGGTAGACACTCAGTAAATACTAACCATCGTTATATTTTCAATGTTATTACTACTTGTTATTATGATTGTTCTTACCCAGCAACCTAGTTTTATTCGTCAATGCTCCTCAAACTATAATATATAGCAGAGTAGTATCTCCATATGCTTTCTGTGAAATCAGGCACCATGAAGTTGGTAGATTACTCCCATTTACAGGGGAAAAAACTCAGTTCAAGTAGCCAGCTCAAGGTATATGACAAAGAAAGAATCCTAATCCAAGAATTCTGACCCATGCAGGATTGCAACATCTGAATTATACTTCTTTGGTCATTATTTCCACAAGACGGTGGTCAACGATAGAGAATGGCTTGTCCTCCTATGCTCTCTCAATAAACAAATCAAAATGATGTCCCATGGTGGTTAGTCAGTACTTACCCTTATTAACAAAGGCATTTTCCTCCAAAAGGAGAGCTCTCAGTGTTTAAGGATACTAAATATTTGGAGATAAAACATATATACTTCAACTGCTAAAGCAGATATCTACAATTAAATAAAACACTTGAAGGCAGTATTAAAGAGGTTTGTTCAGTAGAAATTTAGAGCACAAGATAGGCACTTAATAAATGCTTGAAGAAAATGTGAAGGAAAAACTTTGATGAAAAGTAATAAAAAAATAAGCAGCTTCCTACAACTACTCCACAACTGGAGTCATAATACCCACTTCACATCCCCATATCCACAATTCAGTCACTCCTTTGAAGAGAAAAAAACAAAATTACTGCTGGGCATAGCGGTTCACACCCGTAATCCTAGCACTTTGGGAGGTTAAGGTGGGTGGATCACCTAAAGTCAGGAGTTCAAGACCACCCTGGCCAATATGGTGAAATCTCATCTCTACTAAAAATATGAAAATTAGCCAGGTATAGTGGTGCATGCCTGTAATCACAGCTACTCCAGTGGCTGAGGCAGGAGAATCGCTTGAACCCGGGAGGTGGAGGTTGCAGTGAGCTGAGATCGTGCCATTGCACTCCAGTCTGGGCAGCAGGAGTGAGACTCCATATCAAAAAATAAATAAAGAAATAAAACAAAATTGCAACGAATTTAAGCTATGTACATAAAAACCTGTGAGTATTTATTATCTTCTACCCTTTCCCGATGTATTAATGAGAATTCTGCCTTTTCAGCATTTCCTACTATGCCTCAGTTCTTTTTCATCTTCAAAAGATGAATTTCAGGCACTCCAGTTCTGTCTCTGACAAATTTTTGACATTGAACTGGCAAACGGCAAGAAAGACAAATTAAAAAGTAAAGAGAGGGAATTTTTATAGGAAAGACAAATATTTAGTCAATTGAAAGCTGAGATACAGAATCTGAAAGATAAGAGATGGGAAGAAAAATGAAGAGTCACTAAGGCTCAGTTTCTTTGGTTGTTTGGTTGCTGCTAATCAAGTTGAGTTTTCATGTGATAGAGAAGGTTTGAAAAAACGCTTGGAGTGGCTTCAGAGCGTAAGAGATGTGAGGATTGGAGGAACCAGGAAAAGGGGGATGATCAGAAGATTTTAGTTATAAATTATATCTCTGTTAATCTTTGCCAAGAGATTCAAGTAAAGATTTGAATCACCTTTAATTACTTTAAATATCAAGATTGATTTCTTTGAAGTTGAATGCACAGAGTACTCCAGGCAGCTGGAGTTCCCATGTTTATTCTGGTTACAGCAACACTGTTGGAGGCATCCACACGTGCACACACCTTGTTGGCATGAAGGGTACCTAAAACAATATCACCTTTACTTCTTTCTGCTCCAAAGCAGAACCTATAAAATAAATTATTTTCAGTATACTAATAAACTAATATTAAACGTATTTTCCCTAGCCACTTTAAAGTATGTAATATAAATTTAAATCCTTCATACATCTGCAGCTCTCTATAATTTTCAAATGTCTTTTTAATTTCATTTGAACTTCACAACATTCTTGGAAAGCAAACAAGGGTCATTATCACCATTTTACAAGATGAGGGAAAGGAGGTTCATAGAAGTTGCATGGGTTGCACAAAGTCACCTAGTCACTAAATGGCAGAGCTAGAATTTAACTGTGGTCTCTCACTGCAAGTTCACTGGGCTCCACACCACTCAAATGTACTTTAAATACTACTTCATGGAGAGTTCTGTTACATATAGGCAAAACCACTGGACTTAAAGCTTGAAGATCTTGGTTCCAGACTTGCCCTTTCTATAATGTTGGGTAAGTCATTTTTCTGCTCTGGTTCTGTTTGTCAACTTCTTCAGCTGTGTGTATTTCAGAAGTAAGATATTCTGCATTCGTAATGATGATAGCTATTATTACTGAGGCTTAAGATAGGCACCTCTATTAGTTATACAGATTTATCATCCATTTAATTTTCATAACCTAGCAAATTTTCAGAGAAGTTAAAATATTTTCCCCAAACTGTCAAATAGCAGAAACAGGATTTGCATGCAGGTCAGAACAATTCTCTTTTTGTAGTACTATATTGCCTCAAAATCTCTTGCTGAATTAAGAAAATATGTGAATGACTATGAGGTTTTCTTCTCTCAGGCATGATGCTGACCTGGTTACATACTAAATTGATATATGAAAGTTATACTAATAATAATGACAATAATATGCTATCTATAAAACAATTGCTAAGCACATAAACTTATATAAAGTATATGCATTATCATATTTCATCTTTGAAACAGCTTTATGTAGCAGGTACTTTTATTACCCACAGTTTTAAAAATAGCAAACCAAGAACTAAAAGGAGTAAATTTCCCTACCCTATCCAGTAAGCTGTAGAGCTTGAGTTTACATCTGGGTTTGTCTTCCACAGAATCTATGTTCTTAACAACTGCCTTGTGCTGCCTGAAAAATGGGGCTTTTCTGTGGTCTCTGTACCTGAGCCTTTGTCTTGAATTTATGTGGGCAGAAGAGTCTCTCCTCTGAATGTAAACAGAGGCCCCTCCTCTCTAACTTCAGTGCCCATTTCTCCATGCCTAATCCCTCTCCTCCATTGCATCTCCTGCCCAAAACTGTTGATGCGTCACACTCTTCCTTCCTTTCCCACTGCACTAAACCAGAATGTACTTATTTATACAGCTTCTATTCCATATCAATAGAAAGAGAAATTAGCTAGAGAAAGTAAAACTTGATAAGACGTATTTCTCTTCTTCATGAAATAAAGCCTTCAGAACTTTACATGAGAGAAGAAACAATCACAAAATACCTGTTGAGACAAGCTTTGGGCATCATTCTGGATTGTGTCCATATTTCTGAAATCAACCCTCTAAGCAAGTGTTTGGTTTTGTACAGGTTTGGGTACTTAATCTAATTAATTCAGTAGTAGGCCCTTGTCGAACCAAATGTAGGACATTCCAGTCCTTAAACTGGGAGAGAAAGCCCAGGTTTCACTGGCAAAAACCCAGTTTCCAACTGAAACAAGAAGACAAACACTAGAGTTTGCCTCTGAAATTTATGAACACAAACTCACAACTCTCCCCTCAAACACAGGCAAGTAAGCATTTCCAAAATTAGATTTTTATACAGCTCAGACACACCGTTAGCTTCCCAGACCATGTCAGAACCCCCAGGTTGACCTCACACCCTCTTCCAGACTCAGAAACTGAGGGCCAGAGACTTGCTCAATGTCAAACAACTCTTAAAGACTATACTCCACATCCCTTGCCCTTTTGTTAACCTTTGGTGCTTTCTTTTGGGAAATCTGACAACCATGGAGTCATCCTGACCAGTGGCTATGGAAAACTACTCTTGACAAAATTCTCCTTCCCTCTTGACTAAAATAGATCCTCAAACTATTATATCCATAATTGGCCTTAGGGAAACTGTCTAACATCTTCCCAAAGTACTGCAATAGAGAGAAAGAAAAAGGAAGAGAAGAAGGAAGGAAGGGAGAGAGGAAAGAAGGGAGGGGAGAGAGAGAGAAAGAAGAAGGAAGAGAGGAAAGAAAGACTGTCAATAATGAGTGTCAGAAATGTGAAATGACATCAAGTTGAAAAGATGCCCAAACTTATTTGGGCACTTGTCTTTCTTATCTCCTCCATGGAGAAGCTCCTAAGTTTAGTGTTCTATGAATCACAGTTTGGAATATGCTCATGTAGTCTAATATTCTTAAGATCCCATTTGTTGACAAGGTTCAGAAAGCTGAAATGACTTGTTTAAGGCCCTGCAGTACGCCTTTAAAAGAAGGAGGGTTGCAATCTATGTATTGTCACCCTTGAGGTCCATAATCTATCTATTGCATCATGCTTCCTTGTTCCAGGGGAGGTGTAACTTTGGTCCACAGGACTCGAAAACAACCTAAGCTGCATGAGGCCAGGGACTGACTGCCTTATTGACTGAGCAAAAAACAGTAAGAAAAAAAAGTAGGGATGGGAAGTGCTCTTTTCTACTATGTGCCTACATATTTCTTTTAGAACTGGACCACACTCTTTCTTATCTGTGGAAAAGAAATATGTCTTTTTATTTGGGAGATTAAATACTTTGCAAGTCCTTATAGAATTATCACAAAACCCTCTCACTCTTTCCTTCCCCCAACTAGACATTCTCTTCTTCCTTAAATTCTCTCTTCTTTCAACCTCCAGATAATTAACTCACAGATTTTTCCTGCAAGTTACCTTATTGTTTCTTCTCAAATTCACTGCTAAGTACCTCTTCTTATACATAACAGTTTTTTATGGTAATCCATCCACATTCCTTTTTGCCTGTTCAAGCCTTTAACTATTCTATCTTTGGGGATATACTCTCAACCCCTTTCTTTCAGTTCCATTTTGCCATCTACCTGTGGGAAAACTTTACCTAAATGCTGATGATGCCCCTGAATTTCAATAAATGTCCAACTGAAATTTACCATCATTCCTCTGATCTTCCTTTTGTGCTCCCTTTTCATGGCAAAGTCACTATAATTTTCCTGCTGATCACTTAGGTTCCAAGACAAGTCTAACAAATTATAGCTTCATAACACTGCTAGGAGTTTTATCCTCTGCTTATTTTCCACTGAGAAAAAAATCATTGTTCAATCCATCTTTTTTCTTGCCTGGGTTAATAGGATACTTTCCTAATTAATTCCCTGCTTCTTGGTTTTTTCCTCTGTGGTTCACTTTACACACACCACCATCTGAATAATATTTCAAAATTACAGTTCTGATCACATTATATATTTTTTTAAATCATGCAAATCTCTGAACAGTCCTTGAAAGGAAAGGAACCATGGATGTGTACCGATGATGAGGAAAGGGAGGCCAAGTTAACATCCCACCTGTTTTAACTCCATTGGCTATTTTGTTCTTTATCTTACACATCTTTTTGTTGGTGGTGGATGGTATTTTTGTTTTCCTTTTCATTCATTTTCTATTTCTTTTTTTAATTTTGAAGTTAGAGTTAGTACAAGTAGGAGGAAGGGGAAAATGGGACTAGTGATAACAGAAGAGGAGGGACTCATAAAAAGCCTGAGTGGCCAAATTGGTCACTTATAGTTTCCAGTCATCAATGGAGAAATTCAAGGGATGAATGGGCATTTCAAAGAACCGGCATTTGTATGTATGGCTGAAGCATAATTACTTCACTGACTGATTTTCTTCATGGCAATACTATTTCTGGGAGCTTAGAAGTCCTGGCAAGGAAATGCCCAAATTCTATCTATTTCATTTGGAATGAAACCAAAACTTAAAATGTTCAGTTTAGTAGAGTTCTGTAAAATTTTGACATATTTAGCAGTCCTAAACGTTCTTAGAGAAAGTATATTTTTCAACTGCTGCAGCAAAACATACTTAGAGGGATTTGGTAAGAAAGATAATGAATGCCAAATCAGGAGACGGAGAGGAGGAGTATAAAAACAGAGACAATGAAGATAATGTGGAAGATGAGCTGGTCCACCCAGAACATATGAGGAAGAAGAAGAGGAAGAGGAGGAGAATGAGGACAAGATGGGCAAACTCAGAATTGGGAAAGGGAGGAAAGAAAATAGGCTGCTCATGTTCAACGGAAGAAGAATTTTAGAATAAATATTATGATAGCTGTGTTGACAAAGAGAGAAAGAGTAGAAGATAAAGAACACCTTTGAGGGAAAAAGAGGAAAAAAGGCGTTAAGAATGAGA
Source organism: Plecturocebus donacophilus (assembly GCA_004027715.1). NCBI lineage: Eukaryota > Metazoa > Chordata > Mammalia > Primates > Pitheciidae > Plecturocebus > Plecturocebus donacophilus. The sequence continues at coordinate 6,184 of PVKP010046745.1, read as the reverse complement.
GAGCAAAAATGATAACAAGATCATTCTAAAACCGGATGCCCTGATCCTGCTAGTTTTACAATAGGATGGTCCTTTATGGTTATTTCCATAGGAAATAACATGTAACTTTTTATGGGAAGTATGGTTCTACCATTTTCACAATGCCATTATGCAAAATAAGCTTTATGAATCTGTTAGTGATAATATTTTATAGAGAGAAAATTTTCCATTATTATCATTGTCAAGTTCCATATACATTTATATGGAATTTTAGCTTTTTTCATTTTTTTTTTGTTAGTGATGATTAGCCATCAATTAAGACATGACTAATTTTACACAGGTTTAATGTGGTTCACTTTATTCATAATGTGTCACACCATTTTTTTCATGACAAGTTGATCATTTTCATAGCTGACTCTAAGATCTCTAGTTTGAAGGCTTTTTGGTTGTTTGTTTGCTTGGCAATGTTTTCAATAACTTTTTAAATTTATGTGTTCATTTGTTTTGTCACGTAGTTTAGAGAGTAGCAATAGGATAATGAAGATTTTATTTGACTGCATGGTGCACGGATTTTAATATTCTTGTATAGCAGTATGTATGTTCTGTATTAAGTGCCTTATGAATCATTCCTTAAAGTTTTGAACTTATTACTTTTTGTGAACTTATATTTTAAATAAAATCATAACACTTTTTTAAAGAAAACACGCAATTCTGGTTATTCTTTGATATATCTCTCCTCTGCTTTATCTGTATTACAGTTGAAAGTTTTTCAAACCTAATCAAGTCAAATAAAGATTTGTTATTAAAAATAAAAATAAAAGTCACATAATGATTTCATATTGGGAATTGCAGCCGGAATTCTTTTTTAAAAGAGCCCCATTTAACCCCACCCAGGCTGGGTGGCATCCAGGTGGCCTATGGGCAGAACTGACTCCACCCTCACCTCAAAGATTAGCCCAGACCAGCCTAAGGCCATCTACATTATCCTATCTCTCATGCCACGCTGATTGTGTCAGGCATCAGTCAGCACACGACACTCCCTTGGCCATAGAAAAATAGTGCAGAAGTGGGCAGAGACATAAATGGGGCAAGTTCAAAAAGGTGCAGGAATTTATTTTCCTATGAGGGTAGATCACCTGAGGTCAGGAGTTCAAGATCAGCCTGGCCAACATGGTGAAACCCCCATCTCTACTAAAAATTTTTTAAAAATTAGCTAGGCATGGTGGTGGGCACCTGTAATCCCAGCTACTTAGGAGGCTAAGCCAAGAGAATCGCTTGAACCCCGGGGACAGAGGTTGCAGTGAGCCGAGACTGTGCCGTTGGGCAACAAGAATGAAACTCGGTCTCAAAAAAAATAAAGAAAGAAGATAAACTCTTTTCTTCTGAATCATGTCTTCTATGGTTTGAATGTGTCCCCCAAAGTTCATGTGTTGGAAACTTAATTTCCAATGCAACAGTGAGAACTTTAAGAGGTGATTAAGTCATGAATCTTCTTTCCTTATAAATAGATTGATGTTGTTATCGCAGGAGTGGGTTTATTATCACAAGAGTGGATTTATTATAAAAGTGAGTTGCTCTCTCTCTCTCTCTCCCCCCCCGAAAACCCCTCTTTTGTTCCCTCACCCATACAATGCCTTCCACCATGTATGTGATGGTGCAAGAGGAAGAGCCTCACTAGATGCAGTCCCTCAATCTTGGACTTCCCAGCCTCCAGAACTGTGAGCCAACACATTTCTGTTCTTCATACATTACTCTGTCTCAGGTATTTTGTTATAGCAACATAAAACAAAGACAGTGTCATTTGGGAGCTTGAAACCTAGAACTACTTCAGCTAGTTTTCTATATTGGAAAGACAGCCTGAAGATAAAGCCAATACATAGAAGAAAAGACAAAAGAGAAAATCAAATGGAAGCTCAGTGAAAGCTCTGAAGGAGCTATTTCTGACCAAGGTTATTTCTGGACTTTTCAGATAATTGAGCTAATAAACTCCATTTGTTGTTTAAGCCAGTTTAAGTTACATTTTGTTTCTTTCAACCAAAACAGATGTTCATACACCAACACAATAAAATTCAGGCTCAAAATCTGGAGAACGTGTGTGTGGAAATCTGATAATTTCTCACTTTTCTGTATACAGCATGATTCTTTAGTCCAGCACTGCTCAATAGAACATTCTGTAGTGATGGAAATGTTCTGTATCTGTGCTGTTCAACATACTAGCTACTAGCTATATACAACTCATAAGCATTTGGAATGTGACCACTGTGGCTGTGGATTGAATTTTTAATTTGATTTAACTAATGCTAAGTGTTTATATATGGCTAGTAGCTACAGTATTAGACAACACAACTGTAAACTAATAAAATTTTCCTTGAGTATAACCTAGTCGTTCCACCTTCCTATCCTCATCTTGTTCTTTCCACTTGGAACGCCTTATTTTCTTTTGTCACATAAATAATATATAAACATCCTCATAAGTAAAGTTCAAATGTCCCCTGTTCTATGAAGCTTTTTAAAATCACAATGTCTCAAGCTATAAACATCCCCCATGTTTTATTTTTGATTTCTTAAAATTCCCTGAATGACCTAGTCTGAATATTTGTCCCCTTCAAATCTCATGTTGAAATTTGATCCTTAATGTTGGAGGTGGGGCCGATGGCAGGTATTTGGGTCATGGGGGCAGATCTGTCATGAACTGTCCTCACAGTAATGAAGGAGTTCTCACTCTCTTCATTCCTGTGAGGTCTGATTGTTAAAAACAGCCTGGCTCCTCCTCCTCTTCCTCCTCTCTCACCATGTGATGCCTGCTCCCCTGCACCTTCCCACAGGAGTGGCAGCTTCCTGAGGCCCTCACTGGAAGCAGATGCTGGTGCCATGCTTCTTTTACAGCCTGGAGAGCTGTGAGCCAGATAAACTTCTTTTCTTTGTAATTTACAGCCTCAGGTATTCGTTTATAACAACACAAATAGACTAAATTTTGTTTTGAAAAATTGATATTTAAGAAGTATTCGTTTTAAAAGAAGAGTGGACAAGCATATTCATATTTGATATTCTAAAGGAATGTTAAAATAATTCCTGTAAATACCTAACATAGACCTCACATCTGTCCCTTTCTCCAAGTCATACTACCATTAATATTGGTTCTCATTAATACACATGAAAGATTTCTTTATTTCTCTCTCTTTTTCCTTACATCCACCCTATGAATAATGCACCAAAATAGCCATGTGATCATGTCTGACACTCACTCCAAGCAAATTGAGGAACCTTCACTGTTAAATGAATAGAATTAATTTTTTTTTTTTTTTTTTGAGACGAGTCTTGCCCTCTCACCCAGGCTGGAGTGCACTAGCACAATCTTAGCTCATTGCAACCTCCGCCTGCCAGGTTCAAGAGATTCTCCTGTCTCAGACCTCCGAGCAGCTGGGATTACAGGCTAGCACCATGGCACCCAGCTAATGTTTGCATTTTTAGTGTCAAGGGGATTTCACCATGTTGGCCAGGCTGATCTCGAACTCCTGACCTCAAGTGATCCACCCACCTCGGTCTCCCAAAATGCTGGGATTACAGGCATGTGCAACCATGCCCGGCCTAGAATTGATTCTTTAAAAAAACATTCAAGCCTCTCCCCGAACTATATTCTCAGACTTAATAGCAAACACTTCTGATCCCACCGCACCACTGCAACTTAACATCCCTCATCACCATCTCTAAACATATTCCACAAAATCGAATAATGCTTCAACTAGCAGATCAAATTCCACCTTCTCCATTCTGGATTAATAGGGACACCTTGGAGCAAATTCAAAAAAGCAGCAACAATAATAGAGCGGGGCCTTAAAAGTATGTTCTTTAAGGAGAGTTTGAAGAAATCTATATGCTTACCATGGAGATTTAATGATTGGAGAGCTGTAATGGGAAAATAGATTACACTTGTTGGCCAGGTCCAAGAGCAATAACTATGGCCAATGCTTGGGAATTAGAAGAAGACACTTTTGGCCAAAATGATTAAGAACTATTTCACCAAAGACTGGTAAAATCTTTCTGGTATTTTTTTAATTAAAAATTCTTTTTTAATCAAAAAAGAATTCTTGTTCAATTATAGGATTCTTTTTTAATTGAAAAGAATTCTTTTTTACTTAAAAAATTAAAATTCTTTTCAATTAAAAAAGAATCTTGTAATTGAAAATAATTCTTTTTTAATTAAGTAATTCTTTGTTAATTGTTCTTTTTTCAATTCAAAATGGAATATGTGTAAATCTATCAAAGGCTGGGCTATTTGTTTTTAACATGTATCATCATATGTGAGTCATTTAACAAGTCTGATAGTTGTTATAATTCTTATTTCACATTTAAAAAAAAAAAACCCAGACACTTAGCTTAAATACCTTCCCCAAGATATCACAGTTAAAGATTTGGTAGAGGCGGCATCCAAACCCACTTCTGTCTGACTCCAGAGTCCATGCTATCCAGCACCTAGTAACTTGCCCTAGTCAACCTCTCATCTTTGGAAGTGTGAAAACAAAGTCTGGATTACACTCAGGGGAACAATAGAATGGGGTTCTAAGCAGCTGATAATGAGTTGAATGAAAACATCTTTTTACTGTCAATGTTCAGTTTCCTTTAATGATCCCCATCTTCGCAAAGGGCAGGTACAGGCTGCTAGGCAATAGTAAAAAATGACCTCTTGGAGATCTTGCCCTGACTGAAGGATGGCCCAAATGTTTGAAGACATCCTCCCAGGAAAAGTATTCTCCAATGAGTGCCTGGGTCTCCTTGCTTCCACGATCCAGTTTCTGTCTTTTATATAACTCAGAGTCCACCTGCCAATCTGGACTCAGCAGAAAGGCAAACTCCTGGCCTTGGAAGAGCCAGACTCCAGAAATGGAGCTGCTACTGTTGATTCCAAAGAAGATGACAGTGGCAAAGGCAGCTTCTTCAGCTTATCCAATAGCTGGAACATTCCAGTGATTCATGAAGACTCATGAAGGTCTGGATGAGTTCTTCAGGGAAGTGATACTCAGAGTATCACAGGGACCAGCCATCTCTGTCAAAGTGCTCCCCAAAACATGGCAGTGCCTCAGAGAGTGGTCCTTGATGGAGTACTTGTGCTTAAATTCATCCAGCTTAAAGATATTCTTGAGCTGCTCACATTCCTTCATCTCCGCCTCAGAAGCAGGGATGGCCACCGTTTTCTCCTGCTTCTCCTTCCTCTCAGCCTGGGACTTCTTCTTCTCTTCCCATGAACTCTTCTCTTTCCATGGAGAGTCCTTTTTAGGCTGGCTCTCTGCAAACATTTTAGCATCAAAGTGGGCTGTGTTCTCACATAGTTTCACTTCACCCAAGACAGCCTGGAACTGGGGCTGGTAAATGTAGGTGAGGAACCAGCAGTTGGTAATGGGAAAGGCCTGGTAGAAAGAAGGCTCTAGAAGCTACTTGTGTATAGAGTCACAACAAGGTGCAGTTAACTATGATGTCAGCCAATGTCACTTGTTCACCCACCAGAAAAATCCCCATCTTCAAGTGAGCATCCAGCAGCCCCAGACGTCACCTCATCTTCTCCCCTGCATCCTGGGTGGCCTGTCTGTTGTTGTGCATTTTGCCCAAGGGGGAAACACCCAAGTACTGGGCATCATCAACAAAGCTCACTCATGCACCACCTGGGCTGCTGCCTCTGGAACCCTTCCCCTCAGCTCCTCATTGCTCACCCAGGTGGCAATAGAATTGCTCTGTCACACAGCGAATCCATCGTCACCCTCAAATGCTAGAGTCCTGTGGGAAGGAAATTCAGGGGTACAGTTGGTTTGGCTGAAGTGGAAATGAAGTGGTGTGTAGAGCACGTGAATCTGAGCCCCGCATTACTGAGCAGTGATGAGGACCTGCTCATCATATACTTGCCCTCTAGTTTTCAGGACATGTGTTCAGGCTCTCAGCCACCTTGGTGATTACATAGAGAAGAAGATCAGTCTCTCCACACTGCAGAACATAAACAAAAACATCTTTTTTTTTTTCTTTTGAGACAGAGTTTCACTCTTGTCACCTAGCCTGGAGTGCAATGGCACCATATCTGCCCACTGTAACCTCTGCTTCCCAGGTTCAAACAATTCTCCTGTCCCTGCCTCTGGAGTAGCTGGGATTACAGGCACCAGCCACCACACCCAGCTAATTTTTGTATTTTTAGCAGGGACCAAGTTCACTATGTTGGTCA
>PVKP010046744.1:0-15406 GCA_004027715.1 Plecturocebus donacophilus | reverse complement strand
AAAAAAAAAAAAAAAAAAAAAACCCAACTATAATACACCTGTAATTAAATTCTAGTCATATTCACTATTTTGAGTTTTTATTATTTTCTATAATTTTAGCTAAATCCTAAATTCTTTCTAGACTACAAATTCCCAGACTAATACTTTCAATTATTTTATTTTATTTTTCTAACTTAAACTCAATAAAATTACTGAGGCCCTACCTCCTCTAAAGTAAAAGTATTTTAACATCTAGTTTCCAACATTAATATTTGCTTTTATTCTATTTCTATAAAAATGTCTTATTAAACTTTTTTCTGCTTTCATCACATAAAAAGGCCTAGCCCATCTATAATACTACCTTCTAAATAAAACAACTAAGTAAACTAATCCTCCCTCAAAAACTAAGCATGACTTATAGCTGCCTTCGTAAATATTCATATTTGTATTTATAGCCTATTATATATATTAGTCAACCTGTTAACACATCCAATAACAACATAATTTTAAAACCCTACATAATTAAAAATCCAAAAAATGCCTCAAATAGCCCTACAAAACAAACACCAAAAAATTAAATTTATGTGCGACTCTACATTGTCACTAAATCAATAAGAGACATTCTAATTCAGGTCAGGACCATCTTAATGACAAAAACTACTTATAACATTGGCTCTGCCTACAGTGGTAGACATATCCCTGTGTTATAAAATTTATTACTATTACACCCTCTATGTAAAACTAAAAGATAGACTTTCCCCAAAACTTTCTAAACCTCATAGTACAACACTCCGATCAATATTGTCTATAGGTCCAAATACTCATAAATATTTCCAAATCCAAATAAATCAATTCCATTATAATACTCCCAAACTACACCCCTTCTCAACAAAAAGTAGCCAAAACAATTATGGCACCCATTTTCCACAAAAATAAAATAAAATTTGACAATAAAAATTCCAACCAAACAGCTTACCTTCAAACGGCATTTTAAAACTTTTGTCCTTTCCTGCTTTCTCCCCAGTCTTAAAATATAACTTGAAAATAAAATACAAATCCTAATCTCAAAATGTTGCTTTAGACAAACTACATATCTGCTTCCTTTTGCCTTAAAATACAGCCTCAAAATGTCCCATAAACCGCCACTCCCCTTCCTTCCCATACTACACTCCTATGCCTTATCCATATTTATTTACTCAAATTCTTGTTAAGTACATGCATACTCGTATATCTAGTCATATATTTCCATTAAAATGCCAAAGACCAAATCCTAACACAAATCAGACACCTCCAAACTTCTCTCCCCAGTCAAGGCCAAAACTCACTCCCAGCTAAAAATTGACTACAGCCCAGGTGCAGAGGCTCACACCTGTAATCCCAGCATTTTGGGAGGCCAAGGTGGGAGGATTACTTGAGCCCAGGAATTTGAGACCAGCCTAGAAAACGTGGTGAAATCCCACCTCTACCAAAAAAAAAAAAAAAAAAAAAAAGAAAACAAAAATTAGCTGTGCTTGGTGGTGCATGCCTGTGGTCCCAGCTACTAGGCAGGCTGAGGCAGGAGAGGATCGCCTGAGCCTGGGAGGTCAAGGCTGCATTGAGGCAAGATCACACCACTGCACTCTAGCCTAGGTGGCGGAGTGAGACTCCATCTCCAAAATAATAATAATAATAATAATAATAATTGACCACTAAGTTGACTGCAATTAATTTGTAACCTAATTAAGCCCAAAATGACATCAGGCCTTTCACCAAATAAAGCAGTAATTCAAAATAAGCAATTAAAACAAATCGTGCCACCTCACAACCCCTTCCTCTCCTACATTCCAAATCTCTCTCTCTTTAAAAACCTCTATATTCCCTCCACAAAGGGAAAAGTGGACAATTTTTAAAATTTCACCCGTTCTTCCCCTTGCTAACACAAGTAGTAAAGTCTTGCTCTCTTTCTGTCACACCTCATTATTATTTTGACTTGTTTCTATAAATAAATGGCCAAACCCTTTTGCTGGTTACACATCTAGTTATTACACTTCTATAGTGCAGATGGAAAATGAGAGGTTACTTGATTCTCCAGTTCACTCTTTGATGTCAGCCCTCCAAGTTGGGGTATAAGAGGCACAGGTATCCTGAGGTCCAGACTACCCAAGTGGTGGGACTAGCTGATGATCCATTGTCCTCTGATGAAGCCCACATTCTGGATATGGAACTCCTTGCAAACCTCTTCAATCCACTGCAGGCATTTGCCTTCTCTGATACCATCCACTTCTCCTCACCAAGGATCTGAAGACACAAGTTACAGAGTCTGGTAGACTGAATATGAATGACTTGGGCAAAACAAGAAGCATCTTCCATTCAAGTCTCTGCCATTTGTCAGGCATGGGGTCCACCAGGCTGGAAATCACCCATACTGCCTCCCATTCAGTGCCTCCATTCAATGCCTCCTATTCAGGATCCATGATGTATTTAAGTACCAACCTCATGGCATGCATTCCTGCAAGGTGGCACTGCCCCACAGCAATCAGCCCCTACCTCACACTGAGCACCTTGGCACATTTAGGTTCCCTGGGACTCTGACCACGCACCATTATGATACCTACTGGGAATCTCCATAGGACTTTCACAGAGAAGTCAGATGACATCCTTGTGAGAAAATGATGGACTACAGATGGCCTGAAGCAATATGCTCTTGAAGCCTTTTAAGGATTGCCAAGGCAAATGGTGTCCTTATTGAAAGATCTGCTGCAAAGCAACTCTTTGTTGCTTTAGACCCATCAGAAACAGGAAAACACTGAAATCAAGGGGATAAACCCCCACAACTATATCTCACTGCCAACACTTCCCTTACCACCCCATTTTCTCCAGTATGTTGTCTGACACATGAAGAGTGTTTCTGCTGTTTTTTTTGTTTCGTTTTGTTTTTGGTGTTTTTTTTTTTTTCTGAAATGGAGTTTTGCTCTTGTTGCCCAGGCTGGAGTGCAATGGTATGATCTGGCTCACTGCAATCTCTTCCTCCCAGGATCGAGTGATTCTCCTGCCTCAGCCTCCTGATAGCTGGGATTACAGGCGTGCACCACCACGCCTGGCTAATTTTTTGTAATTGTAGAAGAGACGGGGTTTCACCATGTTGGCCTGGCAGGTCTCGAACTCCTGACCTCCGGTGATCCACCTGTCTTGGCCTCCCAAAGTGCTGGGATTACAAGCATGAGCTGCTGTGCCTGCCTGTTTCTAGCCTTATCTTTGCCTATGACAAGTTTCTGGTTCAACTGATAGCATTTCCCCCAAATTCAGAATACATAAGAAATCACTGGGAATTTACATCTGATTGCCATAGATTCATTCTGATAGCATTTCCCCCAAATTCAGAATACATAATAAATCACTGGAAATTTACATCTGATTACCATAGATTGATTCTCTCATATTACAAGGCCCAAAGTTACAAAGAGAAATAGTATGTGATTGTGATGTTGGTGTTTTGTTAATATTTTCTTAAAGTTAAAATCGTTACTTTTCTGAGGAAGTAGCCAGGATAACGCTCTCAAATTCAGAAAACTATTGGCACAGTTTAAAGTCAGTCATCATTTCTAAAACCAACGTATACTCTTTTTGCTGCTAAGCTAGCTTGATAATTTTAATATCTGCATTATGACCTATATGATAATCCCCAGCAATATTCTGGGGATAAGATTTTAGAGGGTTTGTTGAGAAAGAAATACTTGTTTAGGTGGCTTTCATCATGTCATTTGGTTTCAATGTCATTTTTCTTGTCCTGGAGGATTTCCTTAAAGCACTTCTGGGTGATGTTGAGAACTTGAATGAGTGTTCTACCAAAAATGGCTTTATGGTAATAAAAATCCCGCTGGCTGAATGAAATGTATGCTGCCGACTCCTTCCACCTCTTCTAAGTATACTCCTCGGGATGTGTCCTGTACCACCAGGCCTGTAGCTGATCCACCAACTGGCCCAGGGTCTCCACCCCAAAATTGTCTTGGAACACCTGGTCCTCATCCATACAGAAGAGGAAGTCGACTTCCTGTTGGATGTGGGCCAACATGTGCTCTCTGATGGTCTTCATTCCTGTCATGCTGATGTCCTGCTACCTCTTCTCAGGCTCGGTATCAAACACTCTGAAGAAACGCAGAGGACCCAGCTCTATCAACGGCATCATAGCGACATCAGCCATGATGTAAAATACGACTCTGCGGCCGACCATGAAGTACCTATCAGCAGACGTTATGAACCCCTTCAAGTAATATTCTATATACCTTCCGACAGCAAAAACCGTCAACCCACGGCAGTTTTCTGTTTGGCATAATAATTTTCTAGAATGGTTCTGTTCTAAGTGCCTTCCCACCCAACCGGCGCATTCCAACTGGTCACTGGCAGCACCTCTGGGTGATTGTATGGATTAAACCAGTCCCATAGCTGAAGCTTTTTAAAAAAATGTTTGTCATCTTTCTATCTTTGTTCTTTCTCTTTTTCTTTGTCTGTATCTTCTTCTTCCTCTGCTTGATGATTGTGAGTTCCATTGTTGAAGCAGCTTGGAAACCACTGGCCCTTCCGAGCGCCGCTGTCAACAACTTCTGGGTGTTTTGAGTGATACAGCCACAAGAGATAGCCTTCTGGGGTGTTGATGCATTTCCAACCCACAAGCATCACAGCGTAGACAACCAGCACTGGCGGAATTACCTTTCCTTTGACATTCATTGTTTTCTCCTCATCATCTGCTTCTTTCACCTCAGAGTAAAAGGCCAAACAATGAAGTTCTACTGAGCTCTCTTCTGCAGAAGGAAGGGTTGAGGGAAGGGAAGGTGCTGTATTCCAACTCCTGACTGGCAGAAGCTGGGCTTCCAGGGCCAGCGCGTGGCGAGTGACACCAGGCAGGACCGCGCCTCACTCCCAGCCCAGGTGTCCTCCACGCTCAGATCACCAGCCCCGCTGCCTCTGCCCTAGCCAAGCAAGGCGTGCGGGGGAAACATACCGGCTTTGACATTCAACCCAGAATTATATTTCAGAATTACCAACTAGTAGAATAAATATAGCTCTATTTTTTCCCTTTAACTCAATTTACAACAAATGTAGAAATTGAGCACAGGCCACATGTACTTGGCAGAAGGCTGTTGCAAAAATGAACATCAAACTTATTTTCTCCAAACTCTCCTCCCCATCATCCATTCAGCGTTCAGTTCAGAAAAATTACCTACAGAACAATGGTTTTCAAATTATGTTTCATGGTCATTGTATTCTCATTCCTTGAGATGATACAGGTACAACTTTAAATTCTATGCTCAAATGTGTCAAGCAGCTGCATACTACCTATTCCTCTTACATGTTGTCATATTAAATGTTCTGTGGGCTGGACGCTGTGGCTGTAATCCCAGCACTTTGGGAGGCCGAGGCAGGTGGATCACTTGAGATCAGGAGTTCTTGACCAGCTTGGACAGCATGGTGAAACTCCATCCCTGCACCCGGTGGCGCATCTGTAACCCCAGCTACTCAGGAGGCTGAGGCAGGAGAATCACTTGAGCCCTGGAGAAGGAGGTTGCAGTGAGCCAAGATTGCACCACTGCACACTTCAGCCTGGGTGACAGAATGAGACATCCTCTCAAAAAACAAACAAACAAACAAACAAACAGGCCCGGCACGGTGGCTCACGCCTGTAATCCCAGCATTTTGGGAAGCCAATGAGGGCGGATCACGAGGTCAAGAGATGGAGACCATCCTGGCCAACATGGTGAAACCCCATCTCTACTAAAAATACAAAAATTAGCTGGGTGTGGTGGCATGCGCCTGTAGTCCCAGCTACTCGGGAGGCTGAGGCAGGAGAATTGCTTGAACCCGGGAGGCGGAGGTTGCAGTGAGCCAAGATCGCGCCACTGCACTCCAGCCTGGCCTCTGGCGACTGAGCGACACTGTCTCAAGAAACAAACAAAAAAACAAAACAAACAAACAAAAAGTTCTGAGACACTGTACTATTAAGAAAACTGTTTTCTGTACTTTCTCTTTTAACCACAACCCTCCCCAGCAACACCAACCCCTCTTCCCCAGCCAACACATAACCCAAGACCCAAAAGTATTTGCTCCCATTATTTTAAGGAACTAGTGTTCTAGGGTTCACAACTTGGGAAATCCTACAGCAGAGCCTCCTTGTAATAACAGGGGGAAGAATGGAAAGCCATATAAAGCCCTGGAGAGTTTTTTTCCCCTAAGAATATTGATGTTTTCTTTATCTCCTGCCATATCAGAAGTGCTTTAGTGAAAATTTAGAGAGTTTTAATTCCATTTACTTTTATTTCACATTCCTAGTCTCTAGCTAGCAGGGGTGACGTTTATCAAGTTACTTACCCTCTTTGTGCCTCTCACACTTAAAATGTGAAAAACACCAATCTCACAGGGCTGTTTTGAGGACTGAGTTAATATAGTGCCTCGCTCATAAATAAGTGCTCGGCTGGGTGTAGTGGCTTATGCCTATAATCCCAGCACTTTGGGAGGCCAAGGTGGGTGGATCATATGAGGTCAGGAGATCCACCTAAAGTCAGGAGATCACCTGAGGTCAGGAGGTTGGCCAATATGGTGAAACCCTGCCATCTCTACTAAAAATACAAAAATTCGCCAGATGGTGGCAGGCACCTGTAATCCCAGCTACTTGGGAGGCTGAGGCACGAAAATCACTTGAATGCATGAGGTGGAGATTGCAGTGAGCTGAGATTGCATCATTGTACTCCAGCCTGGGTGACAAAGTGAGGCTCTGTGTCCAGAAAAAAAAAAAAAGAAAAGAAGAAAGAAAATTATCTGGGCATGATGGCATGTGCCTGCAATCCCAGATACTTGAGAGGCTGAGGCACGAGAATCTGTTGAACCCGCAAGGCGGACGTAGCAGTGAGCCGAGATCATGCCACTGCACTCCGGCCTGGGCAACAGAGCAGACTCTGTCTTAAGGGGAAAAAAATCCTCATAATTTTAACAATTATTATTACATACAAATACTTGAACTTGTGTCTTTGAAGGACTCAAAACTTTAGTAAAATCAATTTCTATATTAGAACAGTGACAGAAAGGTCAGAAAGAAACGCTTAGGGACAAATGACTACCATCGACTACCAAAACATTTGAACTTTATTCTGTAATAGCCACTGAATGTTTTCAACAACACAATAAAAACAATGCAAGAAATATTAGTTATAAATATTGTTGTTATGGTCTAGGCAATATACTAAGCACTTTATATAAAATATTTTATTTAACTCTCTTTTTTTTGGAGGGAGTTTCATTCTTGTTGCCCAGGCTGGAGTGCAATGGCGCAATCTCGGCTCACTGCAACCTCTGCCTACCCGGTTAAAGCGATTCACCTTACCTCAGCCTCCCAAGTAGCTGGGATTACAGGCGCCTGCCACCATGACTGACTAATTTTTGTGTTTTTAGTAGAGACGGGGTTTCACCACATTGGGGTGGGCTGGGCATGGTGGCTCATGCCTGTAATCCCAGCACTTTGGGAGGCCAAGGTGGAGTTATTTAACTATTACAACAATCCTAAGGTTAGGATTTAAACTCTTAAAACAACCCTGAGGGAATACCCTGATCATAATTTACCCATGAAGAAACTAAAGCTGAGAAAGATGAAAATGAATTGCCTATGACACCTAGTAAGTGGCTGTAAACATGATTTATATTTCAGGAATCTGACTCCAAATATCACAGTTCAGCTGGAAATTCAAAAGTAAAAGAATTTACACACAAATCATGAAAAAGACAAACCATGATTTGGCTTCTGAGAGGACACAGGCTAAAAGAAAGTATTACTGTTAATATTAAATGACTGACGTCTTGAGATCCACACATGCAAAAAAAGACCTGCTTCTCTCTGTCTCTCTTTCTCTCTCTCTCTCTCTCTCTCTCTCTCTCTCTCTCTGTGTGTGTGTGTGTGTGTGTGTGTGTGTTACATTAAATATTGTGGAAAGTCTGCTCAAAGCAAAAGGAAATTGTGGCTGAAGCACTCAAGGACAGTTTGATAAAAGACGTATTAATGATGGCAGATGGGTAAAATAAAGGAGAAATATGGCATTACTGGGGACAAAAATGCATTATAATCATATATTACATTTTTATTTTATTATTCTTATTTTTTTGAGACAGAGTCTCCCTTTGTCGTCCAGGCTGTAGTGTAGTGGCACGATCTCCGCTCACTGTTCACTGCAACCTTTGCCTCCCGGGTTCAAGCAATTCTTCTGCTTCAGCCTCCCAAATAGCCAGGACTACAGGTGCGTGGCACCACACCCGGCTAATTTTTGTATTTTTAGTACAGACGGGGTTTCACCATATTGGCTAGGCTGGTCTCGAACTCCTGACCTCGTGATCAGCCTGCCTCAGTCTCCCAAAGTGCTGGGATTACAGGGGTGAACCACTGAGCCCAGTCTTTATATTACATATATTAAAGTAAAAGGATACATGAGGGCAGATCGGAGTTATGCGTGAAATTTAGACACATATTATGAGGCTAAATCACATTTCATCTGTTTTATTAACTGCTATTGCCTGACTTTGAAGTATTCGGTAATAGTTGAATATAGAAAAGAATGGTAAAAGTCAGGTAGATTTGATCAGATCTGAGGTATGTGGAAGTAGAGAGCTATTTAAAGGTTTGTTGATTTTAACAGGAGTATCAAGTGAGATCGATTTTTCATCTCTTCACCGGGCTCTCTTTCAGAAAGGCCTGTCAGCTAGCTCCATCCCTAACTGTTTTAGGGACGTTGACCCCTAGCTAGCAAAACTTGTGTTTAAAATCCCAAATATTAAGCAGATAAAAAAACTTAGTAAATACTTTAACTCATCTCCACGGAATTGTATGTCTGAGGGAACAATACACGGCTGCAGGTCCTACGAGGCCACAAAAGCTAACTACAGAGATAGTCTTTAGCTATTTTGTAAACAGTAGGCCTTGACTACAGTCATCTCTCTCATGTTGATTAGTCTTACTAAGGTCCTGCTGGCGTCAGAACGGTGGCTCTACGACGCACGGAAGGAGTGTCTGGCCAGAGAAGTGGGGAGGCTTAGCTGCCTTGGGAGGTACAAGGAGTAGCGCTAGGAAGTCGCTGTTAGGCCTCTGCCAAGAACACTAACGGATCCGCAATGCGCCTGGCCAAACTGCAGCAGCTTAGCTCCTTAAATACCGCATAAACAGAAAAAGCCTGTATTGAAGAAAACAAGAATCCGCGGCAGAAACGGAATGCACGGTGATTCAAAGATTTTTATCCAGCATGGTTTCCTCGCCAGACTGCAAATCCCAGCATCCACTCCTTCCACGGGAGCCAATGAAAAAGCTACAAGTTCCCGCAGCCAATCACATTCTGAGCCAGTGTATCACCCGACTGAATTCTGGGATTTGTGGTTTTCACGTGGCAACATTACACCAAGATGGTTAAAGCAATACAGGCCACGCGTCTGATTCCAAACGAAAGCGCCCTGTTATAATTCTTATGTTGGTTCCGCAAGCTAACTCGTTACTTGTCGTTACTCCCAGGCTTTCTCCTTCTCAAAGATCGTAATCTTTTTATTTTAATGTCACTAATCAAGTTATTTTCAGATTAAGGCCCACTTGTTCCACTCATCTCCTGTTCTTTAACCGTCACTGTAAAGTCTCGCGACAACAGTCCCTTTTAGTCATTGTCATGCCTCCAAAAGGCGGGTCACGCGAAAATTGACACAGGCTTCAGCCAACCGAATTGTGCTTTAACTCGTCTGCAGCGTGCTTGGGCGAGGCCTCGTGAACTCTGACCTTAGCTTTCCGTAGCGTCCTGCGTCTGCCGCCCCCGCCCCGGGAGTGAAGTAGGCGGGTTTTGGCCTTTTGCCCTAGGGAGCGAATGCGGAGGGAGTGGGAGCGAGACGGTCCTGAGTGGAAGGGTCTGGTTACCCGTAGTGGCCGTGCTGTACGCCTCGCCGCCCATGAACTCGTCCTCCCGCGAACAGCGCCGTCGTTAGGCTGGCCGGGTAGCCTGGGCTTACCCCGGGACAAGCCTACGCCTCGCCGGGGAGGGGGCAGCCCGTCGAGGCGCCTCCCTAGTCAGCGTCGGCGTCGCGCTGCGACCCTGGAAGCGGGAGCTGCCGCGAGCAAGAGGAGGAGCTCCAGCGGCGGCGGCGGCGGCAGCGGGCAGCAGCTCCAGCAGCGCCAGCGGGCGGGATCGAGGCCGTCAACATGGCGAGCGCCTCGTACCACATTTCCAATTTGCTGGAAAAAATGACATCCAGCGACAAGGACTTTAGGTGAGGCCGAGATCCGACCCTCACCCCACCTCTGGTTCCCCCAGCCGCGGCCCTGGCCGTCACGCAGGCCTTGCCCCACCCCTTCGGCCGCAGCCAGTAGCTTGGCTGCCCAGAGGTCTCTAGCCCACCGCTCCGCTGGCCTTTGGATCCCGGCGGGGCCCTGTCCTCTCCCTTCTTGCAACCCCCTCCCCCCGTTCTTTCCCCTAGGCCGTTGCCCGCCATGGTTTCCAGGCCCCTTTTGCGTCTCTAAGCACCCCCAGAGCCTCCTCTGCGCCCCACTGAGAGGCGATTCTCGTAGCGCGAAGGGGCGAAAGCACCCACCATTGTGGAGAACGGAGTTGCTCTAGCGGGGAGACCGGGCGCTGGGCCTACCCGCTTGCCGTCCTGCGGCGCTAGGCCGCCCTGCTACCTGGGGCCCAAGCTGCTGGGGGGACCCAGTACTCTCCTCCCTGCCCGCAGGTGCGCGTGGGCCTGGTTGCATTCAGGTGGAATGATGAACTTTTGCGCTCTTGGCTGATGGGGTTATATACTTCTTTTTTGGATAATTTCTTTTCGTGAAGGTTGAAGAAGGGGGAGGGGAGCCAGGATGGAGGAAACTTCTCTCGTAGGGTTTTCCCGCCAGCATCACTCAGTTCCCTTCTTCAGGTAAAACCCCCTTAGGAGCTCGGGGTTTCAGTCTCATGTCCTTACGTCCAAAATCACTACCAAAGGGGTGAATTGCTGGATTTGAATCGTAGCAGACGGATCTTCTTCAAAAGGAAGAGATGTTTAATACGGAGCTGGTGAATGTGAAGCTTTATTACAGCAATTCTTTTCAGGAGATTTGTAATGTTCCAAATTGTTGTAATATGCATAGTGAAGATTTGTTAATATTTTTACAGGTTATCTTTTTTTTCTTTGCATGCTACGGTGATTGTTACATTCTTTCCCGCCTCCCATCTCTTCACAAATAGGTTCTCAACCTAAAAAAAAAAAGGCTGCTTATTTCCTTATACCTGTTTTGTTCTCTAATGCTTCAGTGGTTGTAATTTGGGTGCACTTTAAAGGAAAGAACAAATAGTCCTCAACTAAAATTGTGGCTAAAGAGCTTGTTTGTTTTATATGAACAATATGTTTTAACACCTGAAAATATGCTCAAACCGTGTGGACTGGGAAGAACTTTTCAGATTTTTGAAAGGAGAACCATGAAAAAGTAGTAGTTGTATTCCTGATTAAATTGATATACTGGCTTATTAAAATAGTCAATGACCACAAAACCTCGTATTACTTAAAAAAATATTTCTACCTAGGCAGCTTTTAAGTGTTGTATTTAACACTTGAAAACCAGTTTGCTAATGGTAAAAATTTTAGTATTGTAACTTTTGGGAGGTGACATAAGTTTGTTTTATGTATTTTAGATTAGTTTAGTTGTAGGGCCAAAATTAAGATTCTTGGGGGAAATAAAAGTTTTGTGTTGTTTTACGGATTGGAATGCTGTTTGATTCTGTTTGGGGCTTTGCTAGCTTCCGATTCAAGTCAAAGATGTGTGGCGTGATTTCCTCCCTCTTGCTGTCAGTTTGGCTCATCCTGTAAAAGTAGTAAATTTTATCCTGATTGTGGTCAGTTTCAGGCTAAAGGTAGCACTTTATAATAATAGAATTTTGTTCAACTAGTAAGACTTCTCTATGGGTAATAAGTTTAGAAAGGCTAAAGAAATTACGTGGTGATACCATACATGTGATTATTTACTAAAGCTTGCTTTCTTAAATTTCCTGTGAAAGATAACATATACGCACCTAGTTTTTAAAAAATAAATTATATGAAAGAAATAATCCTCTATATGAAATGACAGTCAATGCTGAATTTGATAAAGATTATGAATTTTGGTTGTACTGAATCAACATTGCCTGGAGGATTGGTGTAATATTAATATATTCCTAATAGTTGGTGAATGTTAAACAAGGTATGTTTAAGAGCAGTGAGTGATTTCCAGTAATTTGACAAAATTAAGATTTTTTTTAACTGTGTTCTAAAAAACATTTTTATAATACGCTGTAGCCATCTAGTTAATACACAAGTCTTTGGAACTGAAGCACTTTATGTATTCAGTTTAAACAGACATTTAAGAATTAAAATAGTGAGCGTTTGGAGTCAAGTATTTTGAAATTTTTTCTGGTATTTTTAGTGTAGGCATTTATTTTAATACATTTGTTCTTTTTTAAAAAAATAATGCTTTGTTCTCTTTAGAAGTTTATTTTGGCTTAAATACCAAGATTTGTGGCTGCATATTTAAAAATACCTAGCACTAGAAGGATCTTGAGGGCAAGGTTAATTAACATTATGGAATAACCAATACGTGCAAAGCACTCAACCTGTACTAAGGACTAAGAAAGAAAACAGTGCTGCCAAAATGAAGAGCAAATTTTATTGTCCTCATGGTAGAATCCAAAGAAAATTTGACCTAGTCACAAGATCTGGGTTCTAATCATGTGTGATTCTTTGTTATGAACTGTAAGATCTTATGCAAGCTACTTGAGATTTTCACTTCTGAGAGGCATGGACCTAATTACAAAAGGTTGCTTATAGGCGTAAAATTTCAGGTCTATTTAGATACTTACATCATCCATTAATACAGAGAAGGTAAAGGAATGAATGCAGGCTTAAAAATTTGGAAATTTCAGCATTTTAAAAGAATCTCTTTGTAGGACTTAATAGGCTCACTTTATTGAAAAAAATTGCCTAATATTTCTTTTGTGTTTTAGTATTGTGCATTATTTAAAGCTGGGATATTAAGACTTAGGAGAAATGGGGAAGCATTAGGATAAGAATTGTGGACATTAGGAACTCTGATGGCATATACAGAGTTAAAAAAAAAAAGAAAGATTAGGAGCTCTTATAGGAGGAGGCATTTGTGTGTTCTAATTACCACGATAGTTCCTGTTACCTACTAGCCTTGGTTTAGTGAAAAGTTATTATTTTTAAAATAATGGATGCTAATTCAAATAAACTTTCAGAAGAAAAATGAAGAAACATTCTTTGGGGCTGTACCTTAGAACAGTGCTTCTCATCACTTCCTCCCAAAAAGAAACACTTCTGGAGTATACTGAGACTTTTTGCCAGAAAAGATTTACACCAGTGTATATAGTTATTTTAAGGACCTCTAGGGATGAATGTTCCATAAAGGAGTAAAGAGTAAAACTTGTAAGGTAGCCAGTAGGGGATTTGGTGGATACCAGAGTGAAAGCTTTAATGTGGATGAACCGTGTGACACTCTGTGAATATTAATATTGAATATTCGGTGGCTTGAGATAACTAAGTTCTTGTTCGTTCGTTCTTTCTTTCCTTCTTTCTTTCTCTTTTCTTTCTTTTTGAGATGTGTCACTCTGGCGGAGGCTGGAGTGCAGTGGCACAATCTCACTGCAGCCTCAACCTCCTGGGCTCAAGCAGTCTTCCCACCTCAGCCCCCAGAGTACCTGGGACTACCGGCATGCACCACCACGCCTGGCTAATGTTTTTGTAGACGGTGCATCACCATATTTCCCAGGCTGGTCTCAAAACTCTTGAGTTCCAGCAATCTGCCCACCTTGGCCTCCCAAAGTGCTGGGATTATAGGGTTGAGCCACTGTGCCTGGCCAGTTCTTTTCATATACTTCAACCACCAACTGATTTAAAGTATTCCAAGGAATCAAGAGCTAAAGAAAATAACATTTTCTATGTATACGTAATAGTTAATATCAGTGCTTACTGTGAGCTTGATTTTTATTTATCCTTGCAACTTTAGTAATCGAGAATAACAATCTCATTTACAGTTGAAAAAACTGAGATTTGGGGAGAAACTGGGATTTGTTCAAGGTCAGTTAGATTGTAGGTCTAGGACTTACAGGATCTCTTTACCTCCAGAGCATGAACTCTTAACTACCCATCTATGCCACTTCTCCAGGGTTTAGACTAGGGGATGTTAAGATGCAGGCCTTAAATTTCAGCTCCCTCTAAAATTAGGCTTATAGAATATTTCATGCTAGAATATGCCTTTAATAATTCCTGACAAGGACTCCAAAAAGTTTCAGATCTAGTGTGTAATTCCCTAATCTACATGCTTGTTGAATAGTTAAAACACTATTGTGAAAAGGTGAATAACCCAGGGCAATATGTAATTGTCAGGCATTAAGTGGCAGAGAATATTAAAGGAAGAAGATTCATGTCCATGGAAAGATCTGAGCTAGGTGTTGAAAATGAAACTCTAGATAGAAAGAGAAAATGAATACAAGTATAAAAGCACACGATACAAAACTTCACCGGGGAAGAGGGAATAGATAGTCTTGACTGTAGCTGGTTGGATATTGTCCACCAAACTCCTTAAAAATAGGAACCTTGTCTTACTAAATGGAATCCTTCTCTCTGTCTGGTTCTTGACCATATGGGTTCTCAGTAGGTAGTTGTTGAAGTAGAATTGGATTTTAGTTCGATTATATAGGGATTTTAGGAACCTTCAGGAAACCATTGTAAAATCACCTAAACTATTTGTTTAAATGCCACTTGATAGACTTTTCTTAAAATAATTCACTACATTGTAGAATGCAGTGTTTCCCAATTTTTAAAGGTTTATATTACCAGATTTATTTATTTAAGTGTTTTGGATATTGGAAGGTATTTTCTTTTGGAAACTGTTTTAAATGCTTATAAAAAAATCTCAAGCCTGTTAAGGAATCATAGGTTTTCAAAGCTGGAAGGAACCTTAAGAGATCCTATCACATAGCTGAAAGTACAGTGTGGGCCTTTATAATAACATGACAGGAAACAATGAAATTATCTTAAGTACTTGTGCTTGAAGAAAAGCAGGTTTAATCAAATAGATTTGCAGAGATTAAGAAGGTGATTTCTGGGGACTTTTTAAAATATTCAGCAGGTTGATGGCAGTAACTTTCTTGAATTTACTTAGGTGTTTTTTTTCTTGTTGTATACTATACTAACTGGTTATCAGCAGTGATTAGGGCACATCACTGGAAAAGAGGAGAAAGGGACCTCACAGAGAAAACTGGGAAGAAAGAATGGTAAAAATTAGATTTCATTACATGAACAATATTAAGACTATTCCAATTTAGGCCTGGCACAGTGGCTCATACCTTTAATCCTAGCACTTTGGGAGGCCGAGGTGGGCAGATCACCTGAGGTCAGGAGTTCATGACCAGCCTGG
>PVKP010046743.1:0-15410 GCA_004027715.1 Plecturocebus donacophilus | reverse complement strand
GCCATTGCACTCCAGCCTGGGCGACAGAGAGAGACTCTGTCTCAAAAAAAAAAAAAAAAAGTTGCATTTGTCCAAATCCATAAACCCAGATTTCAGTTGGCAAGTCTGAGAGGTTCTGGGTAACTGTTTGCTGCACAAATGTGGGTATTCTGAAAGTTTAAATATTCATCTTCAGCATGCTAGGGAAAGCCACATACTACATGCTTAAATTGAAGAGTAAAATGTGTTGTGCCAGGGGACGCTATATTTGCAAGTGGCAGTAGGAGTAGGATTTTATTTCACTACCTTAATTTTTTAAACATCATTTTTATATTGTCACAGGAAAAAATTTTAAGTAACAGTTGTATCACTGCTGTTAGGATTTAATGAATTTTGATTGATCTATCAGGTTCCTGACAGTTATATTGGGGAGAGAGTAGGGTAACTTGTGCCTTTCAGATACTGTGCTTGTGGACTATATTTTTACTTGCAGACCTGGGGGGCCTGCTTTGTACTTTGCATTTCTCTCTGTAGGAGTGGTTCATACCACCAAAAATCACATTTCTTTGTTTTTTTTTGAAATGGAGTCTCACTCTGTCGCCCAGGCTGGAGTGCAACCCTGCAATCTTGGCTCACTGCAGCCTCTGCCTCCCAAGTTCAAGCGATTCTGCCTCTGCCTCCTAAGTAACTGGGATTTCAGGTGCCCACCACCATGCCCAGCTAATTTTTGTATTTTTAGTAGAGACAGGGTTTTACCATGTTGGCCAGGCTGGTCTCTACTCCTGACCTCAGTTAATCCATCCACCCAGTCTCCCAAAGTGCTGGGATTACAGGTGTGAGCCACTGTGCCCGGCCCACATTCTTTTGGATTCTAGCAAAGTATTTTATATGCAAATAATGTTTGATAAATGTTTGCTCATTTGAAGTATATTTCAAGTTGAATAAAGAATTGAGTGAAAAGGTCCCAGAGTAGGCCTATTAGGCTTTACATGAAAAGTGTAATCTATAGCTTTGGAGAATGTGCTCAGCTCTTATAAATCAACAAATAAAAACATCAATACCCTGATAGAAAATGAGCAAACTACATAAATAAGCTCATAATAACGGAACAAGAATGAATGGCTTACATGAAAAACAATTGTAATTAAAGAAATAGATAATGAAATTGTTTTTTAAACCTCTATAAAATAACATAGTATGTGATATAGGGAGAAAGAAATCCTTAGTCACTGTTTGTACAAAAGTACACTTCTATTAACTTTTTTAGAAAACAGTTTGTCAGAACAGCTTGTGCGTCAAGAAACAAAAGTTCGTATGCCTTTTGACCTTTTCTAAGAAACTTATAAGGAAATAGAGATAGAATCAACGCTTTATAATTACAGTGTAATTTTATACTGGTGAAAAACTGGTAATAACAAATACCGGTAGAAAAACGGTTTTATAAATTATGACACATCCCATCATTATATTTTCAACCTTTTAAAAGGAATATTTTCAAAGGGTAGTTAGTGGCATAGGCTATTGAATGACAGGAAACTGGTTACCATTTTGTGTTAAGTGAAAAAAGCATAGAATAGTCATTGGGAAAATGCAAATTAAAACCACAATGAGATACTACTACATAACTTCTTACTCAGAATATCAAAACAAACAATACATTTCCTGGAAAGGATGCACAACAAGGAGAAACCTTAGTCTTGCTGGTGAGACTGCAAATAGTACAGCCACTTAGAAGACAATATGACCGTTTGTTATAAAATTAAACATATTCTTATCATATGATCTAGCAAGCCCACTCTAGACTGAAATTTGTCAGCAAGATATGAGAGTTCCAGTAGTTTTTCATCCTTGTTAGCACTTGGCATTATCAGTTAAAAAAGTTTTTAGCCATTATATGAGGTATGGATGGGTATCTCATTGTAGTTTTAATTTCCCCTTTGATGAGTGTATGCTTCTCTGATGAAAAATGAAATGAAAAACTATACTGGTTGCTCCACAAATATTTGTAGCAATTTTATTTGTAATTGCCCCAAACTGGAAATAACCAGATTCCACTAGGAAATAGATGTTTAAAACTCCAGTATGTCCGTACAGTATAATCTAGGAACCTCCTTTTTATTTTCTTTAGAGATGGGATCTTGCTATGTTGCCCAGGCTGGAGTATAGTGGCATGATCACAGCTTGCTGCAGCCTTAATCTCCCAGGCTCAAGTGATCCTCCCACCTCAGCCTCAAGAGTAGCTGGGACTATAGACATGTGCCACCATGCCTGGCTGAGTTTTTTTTTTTTTTTTGAGATGGAGTTTCGCTCTGTTGCCTAGGATGGAGTGCCGTGGCACTATCTCAGTTCACTGCAACCTCTCCTTCCTGGGTTCAAGGGATTCTCCTGCCTCAGCCTCCCAAGTAGCTGAGATTACAGGCGCCCACCACCACACCCGGCTAATTTTTGTATCTTTAGTAGAGACAGGGTTTCACCATGTTGACCAAGCTGGTCTTGAACTCCTGACCTCAGGTGATCCACCCACCTCGGCCTCCCAAAATGCTGGGATTATAGGCATGAGCCACTGCACCCGGCCTAATTTTTTAAATTTTTTGTAGAGATGGCGTCTTGCTATGTTGCCCAGTCTGGTCTCAAACTTCTGGACTCAAGTGATCCTCCTGCCTTGGCCTCCCGAAGTGCTAGCATTATAGACGTGAGCCACTGTACCCAGGCTGGAACCTCCTTTTAGTATATAGTTATGTTCCCTTTCCCTATATATGTCCACGAAAACATATAAATATATGGGAAAAGGGAATATAAATATATACTAAATTATTGTAAGAAAATCATAAAAATAAGCCATAAAACATTACATCAGATTATGAAAACATACCCCAAAAATGTGGCCACAAAGCAAATGAAAATGACAATCTAAATATTTCAAAATAAGCTAAGAAAATTTAAGGAAAAGGTGAAATCTTTGAAAGAACCACATAAATCAGAAATAGAGCTCAGATACGAGATAGGAAGTTCTAGCCAGAGCAATCAGACAAGAGAAACAAAAGGTATCCACATAGGAAAAGAAGTCAAACTATCTCTCTTAGCTGATGATCTGATTGTATACCTGGAAAGCCCTAAAGATTCCACCAAAGGCTCTTGAAACTGATAAACAACTTCAGTAAGTTTCAGGATGCAAACTCTACAAAAATCAGTAGCATTTCTACAACAATAATGTTGAAGCTGAGAGCCAAATCAAGAATGCAATCCTATTTACAATAGACACACATACAATGCCTAGGACTACATCTAACCAAGGAGGTGAAAGATCTCTACAAGAACTACAAGACACTGCTGAAAGAAGTCATTGATGGCACAAACAAATGGAAAAACATTCCATTCCATGCTCATGGATTGTAAGAATCAATATCATTAAAATGACTATACTGCCCAAAACAATCTACACATTCAGTGCTATTGAATGTGTAAATTGCTTCAAATTATACTATGAGGCTACATTAACCAAAACAGCATGGTACTGGTACAAAAACAGACACATAGGCCAATGGAACAGAGAATAGAGAACCCAGAAATAAAACTGTACACCCACAGTCATCTAATCTTTAACAAAGCTGACAGAAGTGAGCAACGGAGGCAGGACTTCCTGTTCAATAAATGGTGCTGAGATAACTGGCTGGCCGTACGTGGAAAACTAAAACTGGACTTCTACCTTACACCACATGCAAAAACCAGTTAAAATGGATTAAAGCTTTAAATGTAAAAACTCAAACTGTAAGAATCCTAGGAAAAAATCTAGGAAACATTCTGCACATCAGCCTTAGGAAAGAATTTATGACCAGGTCCCCAAAAGCAATTGCAACATAAACAAAAATTGACAAGTCGGACCTCATTAAAAAGCTTCTGCACAGCAAAAGAAACGTTTAACAGTGCAAACAGACAACCTACAGAATAGGAGAAAATATTTGCAAACTATGCATCTGACAAAGGTCTAATATCCAGGATCTATAAGGAAGTTGATTCACCAAGCAAATTAAAAACCCATTAAAAAGTTGTCAAAAGATGTCAACAGACGCACTTCTCAACACAAGTAGCCAATAAGCAGATAAAAAATATTCCACGTCATTAATCATCAGAGAAATGCAGATCAAAACCACAATGAGACATCATCTTACAGCAGTCAGAATGGCTCTTATTAAAAAGTCAAAAAACAACAGATGTGGGTGAGGTGGAGAAAAGGGAAACCTTATGCACTGTTGGTAGGAATGTAAATTGGTTCAGCCACTGTGGAAATCAGTTTGAAGATTTCTCTAAAAACTCAGAACTACCATTTGACCAGCAATCCCATTATTGGGTTTTATATCCCATTTCATTATTGGGTGTATATCCAAAAGAAACTGTTCTACCAAAAAGATACATGCACTCATATGTCCATCATAGTGCTGGTTACAATAGCAAAGATGTGGAGTCAACCTACCTGTCCATCAGGGGTGGATTGGTTACATATAAACGGTGAAATACTATGCAGGGAAGGAATGCAATAAGGGTTGAAAAACTAACGGTTGAGTACAATGTCCATTACCTGGATAACAGGATCCGTCATACTCCAGACTTCAGTATTACACATTTATACCCATGTAACAAACTTATAAATGTACCCCCAAATCTAAAAGAAAACTTGAAATTATAAAAAAGTAAGTAAAATTCACCTTTTTCCATGTATTCGAGGGGGAAAAAAAAAGAAATGAGATGACTAGATCATAGAAGGAGGCGCAATGAAGAAAATCAAAAAGATTTTTTTTTTTTGAGACAGAGTCTCACTGTGATGCCTAGGCTGGAGTGCAATGGAGCAATCTCACGATATCAGCTCACTGCAACCTCCACCTCCCAGGTTCAAGTGATTCTCCTGCTCAGCCTCCCCAGTAGCTGGGATTACAGGCATGTGCCATGATGCCTGGCTAATCTCTGTATTTTTAGTAGAGATGGAGTTTTACCTTGTTGGCCAGGCTGGTCGCAAACTCCTGACCTTGGGTAATCCACCCGCCTCTGCCTCCCAAAGTGTTAGGATTACAGATGTGAGCCACTGCGCCTGGCCAAAAAGATTTTTAAAAGGAGTCAAGAGGTGACAAGACTGGCAAAGAGAGTCAGAATAAATAATGAGTTCCCCAAATGTAAGCCAAAGGATAATGGTGACATTTATGTTAACACTGAATATACTGAATGCCACTGGATTGAATACTTTTAAACAGTAAATTTTATGTTACTTATTTTACTACAATAAAAAAAAGTAAGCCAAAGCAAGGGACCAGAGAAACTATTTGGTCTATAATTCAAGAACACTTAACATTAAATTAGGTTCAAATCTACATATGTTGAAAGGCACGCTATAAATCTGGAGAAATCAACGCACAACAGTAAACACTGAGATGTGATCTTGTAAAACTGTTGGATTTTCAAAAATATAACAACCTTTTTGCATTGATGGGGGATATAGAAAGACCAGGTCACTTGGAAAGAAAATCAGATTGGATTAGATTTTTTGGCAGCAACATTTTATGCCAGATATTAAGAAAGTATTCATTCAAAGAAATAAAATAATTCCTATCTCACCAAACTACCCTTCAAGAATTCAGGGCATTGGCAAACCTTTATAAACATGAAATAATTCAAGGCAAATGGCTCTAATTGTTCCCATGAATCCTTCTGAAGAGTATACTAGAGAACAAATTCAGACGACCAAGAAATGATTGGAGAGTCTTCAACATAAGGTCAGGGGGTGAGTAAATTGAATATATTTTGTGTGTAGCATCAAGGTTAAAAGATGGGGATAATGATGATAGAATAGTATGTAAATATTACATGGCCTAACATTGTAGAAATAATAAAACCCCTCAAAAAATGGGAGGAGAGGAGGGTGGATGAGAAGTAGAATAAGATTGTTTGCCTCTTAGGAATTAGCTGGGAGCAAAAAGATAGCCCTTGAAGCTGACAGGTAGAAACTTAAACATACTCAGAATATAAGATAGGACACTAGTAAAAATAATACCAATTGGGTGTGGTGGCTTATGCCTGTAATCCCAGCACTTTGGGGAGCCAAGGTGGGAGGATTGCTTGAGCCCAGAAGTTCGAGACTAGCTTGGGCAACATGGCAAAACCGTGTCTCTAAAATATAAAAATAAATACAAAAAATTAGCTGGGCATAATGGCACACACCTGTAATCCCAGCTACTCAAGAGGCTGAGGGATCGGAGGATCTCTTGAGCCCAGGAGGCCAAGGCTACAGTGAGCTGTTATTGTGCCACTGCACTCCAACCTGGGCAAAATAATAACAATATTAAATAATAACCAGCAATTTTCAAGGAAGTTGAAATTTCCCTGCTGAAGGTTTGATAACTGAGTTGGCTGAAATAAACTAACAGATTAACGAGAGAAAAAACATACAAATCTATTGACATGTAAGCATACATTATTAGCTAGCACAATGTCAAATTATGGGCATGCAGGGAAATCAACACTGCAGTCTTGCAGAATACTGGCACCCATTGAGAGGTGGCAAGTGAAAAAGAGGAGAGGTTGCAGGACCTAGGGGTAGTGGAATATGGATAATTCCCAGGAAGAGATAGCCCCACCCTGAATAGAGAAGTGAAAAGAGGTATGAGATTCATTAGACAAAATAAGAGACTTGAAAGAAAATGAGCCCAAAGAGGCAGTCTCAGGAAAGTACTACTTCTGGGGAAAGGAAAGAGGCTGCCTTGGAAGGGTCACCATCTACCTGGAGGCTTGATGGGAAAAAGAAGAGGTAGTAAAAATTAAGGGTCTTGGTGAAACAGAATAGAAAATAGATCATCATTTCTCCCACCCAAAAAGGAGTCATTAATTTAAAAAAAAAAACACTTTATTAGGTACTGTTGAACTAAGAAATCCAGTTAAGTTACCTAAGTTCTTTGCTCCTGCCTGTACACAACTATATCTGGTTTAGGAAAAATAAAATACTTCAAGATGAACAGAAGATGGCAGGCAACATCCATATAAAGTTACTTTAGCTAGAAAACAAAATGATAGTCAAAACATTTCAACTGGGCCAGGCACAGTGGCTCATAGCTGTAATCCCACACTTTGAGAGGCCAAGGTGGGTGGATCACTTGAGCCCAGGAGTTTGAGACCAGCATGGGCAATATAGTGAGACCTAGTCTCTACAAAAAAATAAGAAAAAAATATTTTTAAAAACTTTAGCCAATGAAAACTCTTCCTGAAACATCCAGCTATAGCACTAAAGAAAACTACAGCGCAATACTCCTACCAGAATTTAAAATATCCTTAAACTAGCATTTGTAGAGATAAAAAGTCTCAAATCCAAATTCAGAACTGCAAAACAAATGGACAAAAAGAGGAAGATATGAAACGTGAATTTACTCAACTCAGGATATAAAAGGAATCAAAAGAAAAATCAGCTTTTAAAATTAAGTTAAAGCCAGGTGAGGTGGTACATGCCTGTAGTTTCAGCTATTTGAGAGGCTTGAGCCCAGGAGTTTGAGGCCAGCCTGGGAAATATAGAGAGTCTTGTCAAAAAAAAAATCATAAAGAAGAAATGAAGCTGAATTCTAGGGTACATAAAATATTGGACTGAACATAAGAAGCATTGAGAAAAGGTATGCAAGCAAACAGAATGAAAATTAAATGAAAAAGGTTAAAAAGTAATAGAAAGTGATTAATATAGAAGATAAGTTAAAAGTAGAGAAGAAAAAACAATAGCAAAGCTTCAATCCATGAAAACATTCTGGAAATAAGAGCTGACTCCAATTTACATGTAGAAAAGGCTCATTGTGTACTGGGAAAATTGATCCAGAATGGTCAGCTCCAAGTCATGTCCTAGTAAAACAATTGGACTTTCAAAATCATGAAGAATTCCTCTGGGCTTCCAGACAGAAAGGAGAGGTTAGCAACAGACTTCTAAACAGCAACATACAAAGCAAAACAGCCATGGAACAGCATGTTTAAAGTCTATGAAAGTGTGAGTCAAGGATTTTATAACTATGACTCATTCTAAAAATAAAAACCGTGATAAACCTACTATATTGATTTTAGAAAAGTATTTAAATGATGAAAAATGCATGAGCAAAGTCAAAAGTCAAGCAACAAAGCGAGGAAAAATATTTGGACTTATATCACAAACAGCTAACCTCCTTCGTGAAAACAACTTCCTAAAATTCCAAGCAAATAAGACCATGAACCCAGTAGGAAAATGGGCCAAAGATATAAAAAAGAAATGCACATCACAGACATATAAAAGGTGTTCCAGACTGGGTGCAGTGGCTCACACATGTAACCCCAGCACTTTGGAAGGCCAAGGGGGGTAGATCACTTGAGGTCAGGAGTTCAAAACCAGCCTGGCCAACATGGTAAAACTCCACCTGTACTAAAAATACAAAAATTAGCCTGATATGGTGGTGGGTGGCTGTAATCCCACCTACTGGGGAGGCTGAGGCAGGAGAATTGCTTGAACCCGGAAGGCAGCGTTGCAGTGAGCCTAGATTGTGCCACTGCACTCCAGCCTGGGCAACACAGCAAGACTCCATCTCAAAAAAATAAATAAAATATAATAGGTTCCACCTTCAATCATACAAAAAAAAATACAAATTAAAGCTATGATAAGCAATTCTCAACAAAACCCAAAAGTTATACAATATACCCTGTAGACTATGGGGAAACAGACACTTTGCACTTTGATACATTGCTGGTAGAGTTACAAAAGCATAAATTGCATGGGAGGGAATAGTCAAAGGGAAGTTAGTCACAGCAGCATATTACTTGCATTTGCAAAAGGTTGGAAATTAACCAAAATGCTCAATAGATTACTGGTTGCGTAAACTAAGGTACATCCAGACAGTGCAACATTCTCCAGGTAGATGGTGCCCTTTCAAAGTCACTCTCTTTCTATAGAGGTAATAATAGAGAATGGAGAAAGTCTGTATGTACCAATAGAGGATGATCTGCAGAATACATTAGGGAGTGGAAAAAACAAAGGCATGGAATACTATGCAATCTATCTGCAGAAGGAAGGAGCAGGGTAAAGGTGCCAACAATGGAAGAGATAAGAAACAACTATAGAAGTTGTTTCTATAGTTTTGATCCTAGAATCATCATGTATTTCCACATATTCAAAAGTGGGATTAAATAAAAAGGTAGAAAGAAAAAAAAATCTGAAAAGGAGCTGAAACAAGTTTACACAACTATATCGCGTTTTGGTGACATAACCACACACAAAAAGGAACACATTCTAGTGACTTTAGAATATAGATCTTGAAATGTACTTTCTTGGTGGGATATATTCAGTAGTAGTAATATTGATGTGCTGCTATTTTCGAAGTATTAAGTGTTGCAAAATCTTTTTGTTTTTTATTTTTATTTATTTTATTTTATTTTTGTAGAGACGTGGTCTCACTATATTGCTCAGGCTGATCTCAAGCTCCCAGGCTCAAGTGATCTTCCTGCCTCAGCCTCCCAAAGTGCTGGGATTACAGTTGTGAGCCAAGTATGCCTGGGCTACAATGTTGATAATTGTTGGACAAAACTATAGAATTAATCAAGGCTATAACTTAAGAAAATTTAGCCTGGAAATTCCTTTGACAGATTTAGTAAAGTGAAAATGAAACATAAAACTACACGGGAAAGCTAACATAATAGAGTGTGTGTTGTGTTAGGCACTTTGCTGACACTATATATTTGATTCTTGCAGATATATTTTAAGACCCATCTTATTTTCCCTAGGCTCAGAAAGATTAAAAATTTGCTTCAGATCAGCCAGTTACTAAGTAGAAGATTGAGATTTAAACCCAGATTGATGTGAATCCAAAGCCTGTGCTTTTTTTCCTACTTTATTGCAGGATATCCATCAAATATTGAGAAGAAAGAATATCAAGAGCAAAGTTTTCTATTTAAGGCTGTTAAGTTGCTGCTCGGAACGTAAAGATGCAGACCCCAAATCAGTGGTTTATTCATTCGTCATGCAAGAGCAATGCACTAAAGAAGAGAAGTGTGTAACTTTTCTCTTATTTCTGATGGGAAAACAAGCACACACATATACATGCTCCTATGTTGGAGATAGATTTTACAGAAATTGCCGTTGGTGACTGAAATTAGTAAAAGGTATGAACTAAAAGTAGTGAAGTAGAAAAGAAAAAAAATCTAGCAGGCATGGGTTTTCATGATGTTGTTAAAAGCAAGAAACCCTTTGAAGCTTCCCTTTATGATCCTTCAGTGCTCTTCTATGTTATGTGCTATGAAACGATAGAAATATGAGAAGAGCTAAAATTTTACTGAACATCTAAGGGGAAGAAAGCATGCTTCATTCAGGAAAGCCTCACACAGCCTTTTTGTAAACACTGACCTTAAGGTACTAGTTTAAATAAACTGTGTTTCTTCCTTTTGAAGATGGGGGCTGTTGGAGATTTCAGAGGTACTAGAGCCCCCTTTACCCAAGCCAACCCTTTTTACTTCTAATGGTTTCCCTTGATGATAAATATATTTTTCATTCAGTTCAATACTACTGTTAGAAAGTTCTGCCACTTGAAGTAATTGGGATGTGAAGACTTACCTGTTTTAATTTGATTTATTAGTATTTGATTATGATGGAAATTTACTTTGTGATTTTGTATACCTGAGAGCAGTAAGAAATTATGTTAGATTTTCTATAAAGATTTAAAAAATTAATGT
Organism: Plecturocebus donacophilus; assembly: GCA_004027715.1. Taxonomy (NCBI): domain Eukaryota; kingdom Metazoa; phylum Chordata; class Mammalia; order Primates; family Pitheciidae; genus Plecturocebus; species Plecturocebus donacophilus. Next base: position 4,724 of record PVKP010046743.1, on the reverse strand, counting down.
TAAAGCTTTCCTTTTTGTCAGAAGCTGTGGTGATCAGTGACTTCGGTGAAGGCTAAGAACGTTGAAACAAATTTACAAATGATATACAACTTCTAAGGTAAGCTACTATGATGACTCAGTCAAGATTTTAAGTGCTCTTGACAGACTTGTAGACTATACTCAACATACTAAAATAAAATGTATCAGGAATAAATATAGTATTCTATTTAAATTTTATAAAGCAGTTGCAGAAATAATAGTCTGATTTGTAGCAGTATGATAGACAAAAGAGCCTAAATTCCCCCCTCCACCAAACATTTAAAGTACTGGATTCAGTATAAAAAAATATCCTTTAACATGAATGGATGAGCTTATTAAGAAAATAAGGTAAACTTTCTGGGGCCAGAAACAAAACAAGTATAATATATCCTGTGAGGTAAGTAGGTGTTGAAGTCACTGAATACTTTGGGTGCGTCCATGGATTTCTGTTGGCATAGAAGCTTTGTGTAAGGAGCGGGATGAGGACTAGAGAAAAAGATCCCTGGGTCCCATATAAAGGTAAGAAGCCTGATTAGAGACCATCTTGCAAAGATACTCAGCTCTGGGTAGACTTAAAATTTTCCCTAATAATTCTTAGTTATCGGCTCACATTCACTTGAATTTGAGGCCTTAATTTATACAATTTTTATAGTTTCTAAAACTCCACAAGTGAAGGATTTTAATTCAAAATGGACCTAAGTCTGTAATACTCTTAGGTTACCTGGTAAAAACAGTAGAAAATCCTCCATGGAGGAATGCACTATCAATGTGTTCATCAAATAATTGTAGTTAAAATTCTAACAAATAAGCTCATACACATTTTTTAAAACTACAAAATGTAGCAAGAGGGAAAAAATTCAAAACACTAAAAGCAAGAGTCAGCAGAAACAGCAAACAACTGAAAGAGATCTATAGATATTTCAACTATTAGAAATATACAGTACATGAAATAAATATGTTTATGGCCAGGTGCAGTAGCTCACAGTTATAATCTCAGCACTTTGGGAGACTGAGGCAAGAGGATTGCTTGAGCCCAGGAGTTCAAGACCAGCCTGGGCTATATAGTGAAACCCTGTTTCTACAATAAATAGAATTAGCTGGGTGTGGTGGAGCACACCTGTAGTCTCAGCTATTCAGGAGGCTGAGGTAGGAGTATCACTGGAGCCTCAGGGGTCAAGTCTGCAGTGAGCCATCACCACGCCACTGCACTCCAGCCTGGACAACAGATCGAGACCTTGTTTGTATGTATATATAAATACATACATATGTACATAGTTTAATATGTTTCAATAAATAAAATAGGGATTATAAAAAATAAGTAAAGGGTAAAAGAGGCTATAAAAGTGACCAGGTCATTAAAAAAGAATTGGCAAGAAATAAATACTCATGTTTTTGTTTTGCTTCTTTTACTCAGCTTAGCTATTTTGAGATTTATCCATATTGTCTGTCATGTATATTAATAGTTTATTTCTTTTTATATTATAAAAAGATGCCAAGTAGTATGTCATTTTATGAATATACCACAATTTGTTTACCTCTGCATGTGTAGATGGAGATGAGTTGTTTCTAAGTTTTAGCTAATACAGATAAAGATACTGTGAATATTCATGTATAAGTTTTTTTTTATTTTTTATTGCATTTTAGGTTTTGGGGTACATGTGAAGAACATGCAAGATTGTCGCATAGGTACACACGTGGCATTGTGATCTGCTGCCTTCCTCCCCTTCACCTATATCTGGCATTTCTCCCCATGCTCTCTCTCCCCAACTCCCCACCCCCTGCTGTCCCTCCCCTATTTCCCCCCAATAGACCGCAGTGTGTAGTGCTCCCCTCCGTGTCTATGTGTTCTCATTGTTCAACACCCGCCTATGAGTGAGAACATGCAGTGTTTGATTTTGTGTTCTTGTGTCAGTTTGCTGAGAATGATGGTTTCCAGGTTCATCCATGTACCTACAAAGGACACGAACTCATCATTTTTGATGGCTGCATAATATTCCATGGTGTATATTTGCCACATTTTCCCTGTCCAGTCTATCATCGATGGGCATTTGGGTTGGTTCCAGGTCTTTGCTATTGTAAGCTGTGCTGCAATGAACATTCGTGTGCATGTGTCCTTATAGTAGAACGATTTATAATCCTTTGGATATATACCCAGTAATGGGATTGCTGGGTCAAATGGAATTTCTATTTCTAGGTCCTTGAGGAATTGCCACACTGTCTTCCACAATGGTTGAACTAATTTACACTCCCACCAACAGTGTAAAAGTGTTCCTATTTCTCCACATCCTCTCCAGCATCTGTTGTCTCCAGATTTTTTAATGATCGCTATTCTAACTGGCATGAGATGGTATCTCAATGTAGTTTTGATTTGCATTTCTCTAATGACCAGTGATGATGAGAATTTTTTCATATGTTTGTTGGCCTCATATATGTCTTCTTTTGTAAAGTGTCTGTTCATATCCTTTGCCCACTTTTGAATGGGGTTGTTTGTTTTTTTCTTGTAAATCTGTTTTAGTTCTTTGTAAATTCTGGATATCAGCCCTTTGTCAGATGGGTAGACTGCAAAAATTTTTTCCCATTCTGTTGGTTGCTGATTCACTCTAATGACTGTTTCTTTTGCTGTACAGAAGCTGTGGAGTTTGATTAGGTCCCATTTGTCTATTTTGGCTTTTGTTGCCAATGCTTTTGGTGTTTTGGTCATGAAGTCCTTACCTACGCCTATGTCCTGAATGGGTTTACCTAGATTTTCTTCTAGGGTTTTTATGGTGTTAGGTCTTATGTTTAAGTCTTTAATCCATCTGGAATTAATTTTAGTGTAAGGTGTCAGGAAGGGGTCCAGTTTCTGCTTTCTGCACATGGCTAGGCAGTTTTCCAGCACCATTTATTAAAGAGGGAATCCTTTCCCCATTGCTTGTTTTTGTCAGATTTTTCAAAGATCAGATGGTTGTAGATATGCTGTGTTGCTCCAAGGCCTCTGATCTGTTCCATTGGTCTACATCTCTGTTTTGGTACAAGTACCGTGCTGTTTTGATTACTGTAGCCTTGTAGTGTGGTTTGAAGTCCAGTAGTGTGATGCCTCCCACTTTGTTCTTTTTGCTTAGAATTGACTTGGCTATGCGGGCTCTCTGTTGGTTCCACATGAAGTTTAAGGTGTTTTTTTCCAGTTCTGTGAAGAAGGTCATTGGTAGCTTGATGGGGATAGCGTTGAATCTGTAAATTACTTTGGGCAGTATGGCCATTTTCACGATATTGATTCTTCCTAACCATAAACATGGAATGTTTCTCTATCTGTTTGTGTCCTCTCTTATTTCATTGAGCAGTGGTTCGTAGTTCTCCTTGAAGAGGTCCTTTACGTTCCTTGTTAGTTGTATTCCTACGTATTTTATTCTCTTTGTAGCAATTGTGAATGGGAGTTTGCTCATGATTTGGCTCTCTGTTAGTCTGTTATTGGTGTATAGGAATGCTTGTGATTTTTGCACATTGCTTTTGTATCCTGAGACTTTGCTGAAGTTGCGTATCAGTTTCAGGAGATTTTGGGCTGAGATGATAGGGTCTTCTAGATATACAATCATGTCGTCTGCAAATAGAGACAATTTGACTTCTTCCTTTCCTATTTGAATACCCTTTATTTCTTTTTCTTGCCTGATTGCTTTGGCTAGAACTTCCAGTACTATATTGAATAGGAGTGGTGAGAGAGAGCATCCTTGTCTAGTGCCAGATTTCAAAGGGAATGCTTCCAGTTTTTGCCCATTCAGTGTGATATTGGCTGTTGGTTTGTCATAAATAGCTTTTATTATTTTGACATACGTTCTGTCAATACCTAGTTTATTGAGGGTTTTTAACATAAAGAGCTGTTGAATTTTGTCAAAGGCCTTCTCTGAATCAATTGAGATAATCATATGGTTTTTGTCTTTGGTTCTGTTTATGTGGTGAATTACATTTATAGACTTGCATATGTTGAACCAGCCTTGTATCCCCGGGATGAATCCTACTTGATCATGGTGGATAAGCTTTTTGATGTGCTGTTGCAATCGGCTTGCCAGTATTTTATTGAAGATTTTTGCATCTATGTTCATCATGGATATTGGCCTGAAGTTTTCTTTTCTTGTTGAGTCTCTGCTTGGTTTTGATATCAGGATGATGTTGGTCTCATAAAATGATTTGGGAAAGAGTCCCTCTTTTTGGATTATTTGGAATAGTTTCAGAAGGAATGGTACCAGCTCCTCTTTGTATGTCTGGTAGAATTCGGCTGTGAACCCATCTGGACCTGGGCTTTTTTTGGGTGGTAGGCTCTTAATTGCTGCCTCAACTTCAGACCTTGTTATTGGTCTATTCAGGGTTTCAACTTCTTCCTGGTTTAGGCTTGGGAGGAGGCAAGTGTCCAGGAATTTATCCATTTCTTCCAGGTTTACTAGATTATGTGCATAGAGTTGTTTGTAATAATCTCTGATGATGGTTTGAATTTCTGTGGAATCTGTGGTGATATCCCCTGTATCATTTTTTATTGCATCTATTTGGCTATTCTCTCTTTTCTTTTTTATTAATCTGGCTAGTGGTCTGTCTATTTTGTTGATCTTTTCAAAAAACCAGCTCCTGGATGTATTGATTCTTTGAAGGGTTTTTTGTGTCTCTATCTCCTTCAGTTCTGCTCTGATCTTAGTTATTTCTTGTCTTCTGCTAGGTTTTGAGTTTTTTTTTTTTATCTT
>PVKP010046742.1:0-15417 GCA_004027715.1 Plecturocebus donacophilus | reverse complement strand
TAGGGAGTGAAACAGCTCGATTGGTTGTGGGAGAGCAAGACTGCTATTGAGTAAGTTACCAGCCTTGACCTAGGACTTGGCTTGTTGTTGGTTGGAATTACTTGCCTGCTATTGGTTGTTAAAGCTCGACTGCTATTGGTTGTTAGGGCTTAGCTGCTATTGGTTATTAAGAAGCTATGGTTGCAGCACCTTGTTTGCATACTGGGCTCTTTAAGAGAAGACCAGACCATGCGAGCAAGGGAGAAGGGAACATGCCCGAGCATGTCTGAGCTTGCTCGGGGCTTGTAAAAGGGAAAAAAGGAGCGGGGAGGGGTGTGTCCGAGCTCCCAGCAAGGCAACCGGCCTTACAACTAGAACTTCAAATAATTTGGAACTTATTCATGTATTATTAATTCACAAAAATTAACGCCATTTTCCCTGTACACCATTCACTCTCATAGACATACAAAATTTAATACATATTTTCAGTGTTTCCAAATCAGAGGCATCCTGGAGGTAGATTTCTGGATCACAGAATTACAAAACTGGAATTCAAAGGGACCTCAGAGTTCCAGAGGAACTTCTCAAGAATGTAAAATCTCTTCTCCTATAGTTGTTCTGTTGGTTTGTCCTATAGTATTTTAGTCTCATAAAGTTCAGGGAATTGCCTGGGCAGAGTTATTTTCAGCAGAAAGAAAAGATTGACTGACTAAATAGCATAGTCCAGTGCTACTGTTGCCTGGAGGATATTTAAGAATGCTCCCCGTGAAGCCTTGGCTCCAGGCTTAGCGATAAGGATGTTTTCAGCTCAAACTCCAAGCAAGAGGTTATTCTTGCAGTCGGTACGTTTTTGGTGCTCTTCTTTCTACTCTCTTGGTGAAAACATGCAGAGGGCCGTTTCTGAAGGGAAGAAACACACTCATCTGAGCAAAGGAGTGCACATCTCCCTCCTCCGACCACGGCCCGCGTTGTTGTCTGGGTCACTGGGTGAGGATTCATCCTGAATTAGCCCACGTGTCCGAACCTGCTGTGGAAGTGTTTCCACTGGTTTCCTAGCGTGAAGACACCAAAGGCTCAGAAAACCCATTAGGAGGTCATGTCGAATAAAAATGAACTCCAAAGCCAAGGCTGATGTACCTTTCCACCCACCACTCAACCAAAAGGAGCTTTCATCTCTCCTACCAGCTGGGTCCGTGAATTTGACAAAGAAAGAATGATGTTCTCGGGTGAGATGGAAGAGGTGGGAAGTTGCTGTTGTTGTTTGGTTTGGTTTTGAAGGAGGTCGTTTGCCAAGGATCAGATGGTGGTTATCGCAACGTTGTGGTTGATGTTGGGGAAGGGCTTCCAAAGAAGCTGAGAGCAAACTAGAACCGCCGGGAGTCTGAATCGTGGCTGATGCCCGCTGCTCAGGTCCGCCCCTTCGGTGCCTTGGTCTAACAAGCGCCCCTCTCTCCCACCGCCTTCACGTGCGTCTCAGAGTCCATGGGCCTGGATTGTTAAATAGCTGCCTCTGTACAAACAGGCTGCTGTATAAAAGTTATGATTTTTGCCTCCACAAATATGTGGAAGCAACATTTAGTTCTCATGACGAAATAAGACTTCTGCCATTTTTAAAGCTTTTTTCTCTTTCTTAAAAAACAAGTTAAAATTTTTCCACAGCACAAGTAGATTTATACTGAAGCAAATAATTAAGCTTAACTGGCCGGGTGCGGAGGCTCACGCCTGTAATCCCAGCGCTGTGGGAGGCCGAGGCAGGTGAATTACCTGAGCTCGGGAGTTCCTGACCAGTCTGGGCAACACGGTGAAACCTCGTCTCACCTAAAATACAAAAAATCAGCAGGGAGTGGCGGTGTGCGCCTGTAGTCCCAGCTACTCAGGAGGCAACTCAGGAGGCTGAGGCAGGAGAATTGCTTGAACCAGGGAGGTAGAGGTTGCAGTGAGCCAAGATCGTGCCACTGCACTCCAGCCTGGACTACAGAGTGAGACTCCATCTCAAAAAAAAAAAAAAAAAAAAAAAGGCATAAGGCCAAAGGTATGCATTTGTACAGCCTCTTCCAGGAGCTGTTTTTGTAAAATTAGAAAAAAGTAAAATATTGGAACTGTAGTCACTTAAGACCACTGTCTTTTCTGCTTTCCCTTTCCCTTTAATGGCTTCTTGTATCTGTTGGCATTGGAGTGGCCGAAGTCATTTTTGGGATCCAGTTAAAGGAATGTTGAATGACAGATACATTTTGTTTGGGTTTTATGAGATTGTATTTATTTGGTTCCCAATTATTTCTCGTAGGAAGAACTTATGCCGAGTTATATTGATTGTCCCAGCATGGGAAGGGTTTTTAGGAATGTACCTGCGGTCCACGGTGCTTCTTCTCCTGGCATTGTGAGCCAGAGGTGCTCGAAACCAAAATATGCAAACAATGAAGAAGAAATAAGGTTTGAAATGTAGTAAGTCAGAAGCTGATCTGCACCAAACGTGTACAATCATCAGAAATGTGATATTTAAGCAGAGGATGTGGTGCTCTTTGATGCTGGGTTAAAGCAGTCCTATCTTGTGAGGAAATAAAAAAAATTCATAATGAGCCTCCACAACAATGACATCAATAACATACTGATTCATAAGTGTTTTCAATTTATAGTATTTAAAATTAGTCACTCCCTAAAATCATAAACTCACATTTGAAAAACAACTTAATAGAGGTTTTCCAAAATTTGCTGTCAATCTGAAAAATTTACGTGACATTAAGGATGCTGAGCTGCTTTTATTTGGCAGCACAGAAATAATCATCATATTAAAAAAGTGCAGGTAAAGTGTAGAAAAAAATGCTGGGCTGGTCAGTCAATTGCTATCTGTGTATATATAGTGATATATTTATTACTATGTTAATATATACAAATTATGGCATCATATAATTTGTATATAATTACTAATTATAAGTTTCTGGATGCTGTGACATTTGTGACATTTGTGATATTTGTCAACTTTTAAAAATCTGTAGCTGGGCGCAGTGGCTCATGCCTGTAATCCTAGCACTTTGGGAGGCTGAGGCAGGTGGATCACCTGAGGTGAGGAGTTCAAGACCAGCCTGACCAACATGGTGAAACCCCGTCTCTACTAAAAAATACAAAATTAGCAGGGTGTGGTGATGCATGTCTGTAATCACAGCTACTTAGTAGGCTGAGACAGGAGAATCGCTTGAATCTGGGAGGCAGAGGTTGAGTGGAAATCATACCACTGCACTCCAACCTGGGCAATAAAAGCAAAACTCAGCCTCAAAAAAAAATCGTCCTTGGTTATGACCTCATTTCTCATTCTAAATCATCACTTTTATACCGCCTCACACACCTGAGTATTAAGATTTCACTGCCCAGAATAGACCAAAACAGGTAAGCAAATCCTGCTACAGGAACCTTCCTTAGCAAACCTAAGATAGGAGGCAACACCAGCCTACTAGGTAATCAGAATGGGAAAGGAAAAATAAGTCAGAAGAGGGGGAAACTAGAGAGAAAAGGAGGAAGTACAGAAACTCAAGCTGAACAGGTGAAAGAGGGCCAGGAGAAAGATGAAAACCCAATAATAGCTACTAACTAGAGGGAGACATATAAAGCAAAATATTAGGAAAATGTGGAGTAAAACAGACTAAACATTTGAGAGGGTTTTCCAACTCTCTGCCAGGCCTTTCCCAGATGGTAACTGAACCATTTGTTTAAATTAAGTCTTGCCTAAATTATAAGGAGCTGAGCTAATTTTCAACGTCAAGAATTCTTGGAACAGAGCCACGGGAGGTGGGAGAATGTACAGTAACGTGGAGGGCTGGGGGAGAAGCGAAGCGTTTGTCAGCTGAGGGCTTTGGGATCCTTCACTCATGTTTAAAACAATGGCCACCCTCCAGAAGCCAGACACTTCATCATTATTAGTGTTGAAGCCCAGTTGTGTGAAATATTCGGCGTCTTGAATGGAAAACTTCTTTTTAAAAAAATCCCCTGAAATAAATGTCATGGAGGGAAAGTGAAAGCTAGGCTAGCAGCATTGTAGGTGGCTTTCTCCTCCCACTTCCTTGTTTTGTAGGTTTTTTTAAAGTTCTTTGATTTAGAAATAATTTTTAAACCAAATAGGCAAACTTCAAGGTTGAAAAGATAACGTTGACATAATTTTTGTTAAAGTGTCCTAAACAGCCACACATAGAAATAAGAATTTCCTGGCCTTGCAAAATAGATTCCTAAATTTCTATGTTGATGGCACAGGATTTGAGATGAGCTATTAAGAGTGAAGGAAACACCCTGGAAATGGGCAGAAGCCACAGGGGCTGGTTCTGAACAACTGAAAAAGCAGCACCCGCTGGATAAGGGCAAATGCTCCTGTCTCACCCTCTTCAAACTGTTCCTTTGCGCTGAAAACAGCTCTTCGGGCTGTCCCCACCCCTCCCCAGCATCTCCAGCTCACCTGAGTCCTTGGTCACATGGCTTTCTTCACACCCACCGGCCTCAGCTCTGTCTTTCAAAAACACTTAGAGGCTGCAGCCAAGCCAGTTTTTTTAACTTTCAGTTTTTATTGAGAGATAAATTAGGAGTTGGGAACAATCCCAACTTAACTTTCCTAAATACTGTCACTAAGTGGCCACAGGTAATTGCTTGAAAGCTGCAGCCGCCAGATGACAGGTCTGCACAGAACAACCCGGGGTGGTTGCAAACCTCAGAAGGTCAGCCATTCAGCGCCACTCCACAGCCACACCAAACTTTCTGGATCCGTGAAATTTGAATCAGAACTACCTAAACAGCTTCTCTGTCAACTTTTTTTCTGGGCTAAAGGGACAAGAATGATAATTGTTGAAACCTAATGATAATGACGTCTAACAGAAAATCACCTGCCCATGTACACATCAAGTCAGATTAGTTGCTGGGGACTGTTCACCTAGTGCCAATGACTTTTAGAGTATCTCAGTGCCACAGGCAGAGGCATTTTAGCTCAAAGGCAGTGTGGCATGTTGAAAGGAAATTGAACCCAGCTTCAGGTCAGACTCTGTAGCCTACCTGCAAGCAGTGCAAAGGTCAGGAAGTTGCTCCATCTCTGGGAGCCTCAATACACCCATCTGTAAAAGGGGGAAGATGTAGCAATGTATGCACTTCAAAGGGTGAAGACATCAAGGTCAATAACGTTGTCAGAGGATTTTGAGATTTCTGTACAAATGTAAGTAGAATATATTATGCAAATGAAAGGTTCTCTATCACTAACACCTGGAGTTATGGGCTTGATCTCCAGACCCTGCTGAAGCAGCCATATCTGCTCTCAACAAAAGCATTTCAGCAGGTCAGGAACTATGCTGTGGAGTTCCTGGGATCAGTGAGATTCTTTCAGTTAAAGTAAGAGTCAGTAGTAGTATTTGCAAAGTCCTCTAAGACTCTGAAAGAACTTTGGAGGTCTCTGATTTGCCACAAGTTTGGCCTGACTCTCAACCAGCCTCATACGCAAGCACCACGATTGATAAGCATGTGTTGATTATGCATGAGTGATGGAATGAACACACATTAATGCACAGAAAATCTTAGCCACCCTGCAGAGATTTTTAAATCAGCGCTTTTTGTTTTTACTCCATAATTATAATGAGGTAAATGACAGGAGAGCGTCACTAACCTATGGAAGTGTCTTTATGCCCTACTCTGTGGACAGATGGTCCTTGTTTACTTTTTTGCTCCTATTACATTGTCATTAAGCCTAATTGTAGTATTCTGTTAAGTTCTATCTTGTTTAGTTGACTTTAAACCTTCCAAGTAAAAGGGCATCTGTTTCCTCATCCTTCCTTGGATCAGTTGCTGGGAACTGTTCACCTACTGCCAATGATTTTTAGAGTATCCCAGTACCATAGGCAGGGGCGTTTCGGCTCTTTAAATTCCCGCAGGGCCTGCAGAGGCAGTGTGGCTTTTTGAAAGGAAGTTGAACCCAGTTTCAGGTCTGCCCCTGTTGCCTACCTGCAAGCAGTGCAAAGGTCAGGAAGTCGTTCCATCTCTGGGAGCCTCAATACACCCATCTGTAAAAGGGGGAAAGATAAAGCAATGTACACACTACAAAGGGTAATTAAAGACATCAAAGTCAGTACTGAACCTTCCTTCACGGGGTGAAATAAGAAAGTAACTGCCAGCAGCAGGGAAACCTGAGGAATAGGAAAATAAGGAGACCTTGTTTATTTTTGTATATATTTGTCTTTTCAAATTATAAAAATAATACATTTTATACAAAATCTGTATAAAAAGTAAAGAAAACTAAAAGACAGAAAACACTGTGAACATATGGACATTTTCCTTCCAGTTTTTTTTCCCCACAATGCCTTTGTCATAGCTCAAGTTACTTGTTTATTTATTTAGTAAATAGCTTTTGTGTGGCACCCATGTAAGAGGCACCATGCTGGGTTGGCACTCATTGGGAAGACACTGGTGAACAGGGCAGTTTGACCTGAGGTTGTGTTACTTTCTTCAGGGCTTCTCCCAGAGTATCACAAGCCCCTGTCTGCAAAGAAGTTGTGCTCAATTGTCTTCCTGTGTGGATTGTTTACTAAGAATCACATCCCTCTCTGAGGCACGCAAAAGTCTCTGTTCATTTGTTCCTTATGATAAAGCTATAATCATCTTAATACATCTGGTCCATGATGGCTAAGACCTCTGAAGTCTGTCAATTACCATTGCCTTGGCCCAGCTGGTTCATCTTTTTCTGTGGAAGAGACACAGAGACAGAGAGGGAGGGAGGGAGGGAAGCAGCATTGTTTTTATGCTTGCTCACATGACATCGACTGTTCTTTACAGTATTCCTTCAGCCCCAGTCTCAAAGTTTTATAGACTTTCCTATTAGAATAACCCTGCAAATGGCAAATCAAAGAAGAGAATGAAATAGAAGTATTTTATCTCTAAGTTGTTCATGTCTAAGAATATAGGTACAGATATCATAAGGAAGAGAAAATGTCATTACTAATCATTAAATGGATTGTCATCAAAGTCTTCATTGTCATCTTCATGTTGAGTAGGTTGAGGAAGAGAAGAAAAAGAGAAGGGGTTAGTCTTGCTGTCTCAGCCATGGGAGAGGCAGACAAAAATCTACAATAAGTGGACCCTCGTGGTTCAAGCCCTTGATGTTTAAGGATGAACTGTATGTTATACACACATTATAGATAGATAGACACATACATATACTATGTATATATGCACATACACATACTATGTGTAAAGTATACAATTATACATATGTGTAATATATAGGTAGCATATATTACATGAAAATGAACTGATGTTGAAAATACAGATTCCAGACATCCCTAAGTCAGTCTCTAGAAATGAAAATTCCTGAATCTGCATTAAAGAAAAAAATTACGTGTACATACATACAATTATATACTTTTTTCTTTTTGATAAAATATGATAGATTCTCATATTTCAAGTTTTTAATGAAAAGTCTCCTAAGGCAATGAAACAGTTTCCTGTGCAAGTCCATTGGCCATCTACATCAGAATCACCTGGGAAGATTTTTTTCTTTAATGAAGATTCAGGGGTTTTCATTTCTAGAGACTTATTTCAGGAGGTCTGGAATCTGTATTTTCAACAGCTCATTTTCATGCCCAGTGTGATTTGAGAACCACAGTTTAATGAAATATAGTTACCCAGTTGTGAAAAACAAAACGCAAACCCATAGGCTAGGCTTTAGTTTTCTAAAATCACAGTGACCACGGCTACCACTGACTTACTGTTACGTTCCAGGCCCTGGGGTAGGTATTTCCGTTATATTATCTTGAATTGCACCCTTGTTGAGAACCTATTATTGCTTTGACTTTGAGATCATCCAACCTAAGTCAAGAGTTTCTCTTGGCTGGGCGCAGTAGCTCATGCCTGGAATCCCAGCACTTTGGGAGGCTGAGGTGGGCGGATGACGAGGTAAGAGATGGAGACCATCCTGGCCAACATGGTGAAATCCCATCTCTACTAAAAATACAAAATTAGCTGGGCGTGGTGGCGCACACCTGTAATCCCAAGTACTTGGGAGGCTGAGGCAGGAGAATCCCTTGAACCTGGGAGGCGGAGGTTGCAGTGAGCCAGGATTGCACCAGTGCACTCCAGCTGGAGACAGAGAAGAGTTTAGCTTTAGGAGAATGTTTGATGTTTAAACTAGACCATATCTGAACAGTCTATTAAAGTGTGCTTCACTTTCTTTACTTTGGGTTTCTTTTGGTAAGGTGCACAAAGGAGAGTTGTGATAGACTGAAAGACTCTGAAAGGCTTTCAAATACGTAGCCAATGAATAACATTGAAAATGATAGAAAGTACATTGTTAAGGCTGGGCGTGGTGGCTCACGCCTTAATCCCAGCACTGTGGGGGGCCGAGGCGGGTGGTTTACCTGAGCTTAGGAGTTCGAGACCAGCCTGGGCAACACGGTGAAACCCCATCTCTACTAAAATACAAAAAAAAAAAAAAAGAATAGCTGGGCCTGGTGGTGCGCGCCTGTAGTCCCAGCTACTCAGGAGGCTGAGGCAGGAGAATCACTTGAACCCGGGAGGAGGAGGTTGCAGTGAGCCGAGATCGCGCCACTGCACTCCAGCCTGGGCCACAGAACAAGACTCCATCTCCAAAAAAGAAAAGAAAGTACATTGTTAAGACACAAGAGTGGAGTACAGTTTTGATAGGTGAGCTGATAGTCTCTCTTTAGCAGTATTATAGTTTCCTTCTGTGATACTCATAGCAAGGGCCTAGTAAGTGCCTTACTAGAGAGATACAAAAATATATTTAGATAGATCAATCCCTTCATTTCTCTACCTATAAAGATCTATACATTTATATATATATATAAAATATATTTTCTGCTTGTTCATTTCATTAATGTAACTATGTCACTGTGCTGATTTTGGTGGTTAGAACTGTTATTATAATTTTTATATCTAAGGTAGAATCATTTGCAAGTTGATTCTTATTTATAAGCTATATTCCAAAGACCAATTTCAGGGCATGGTCTTTATCTTTTTGAGAATAACCTCGTTTGCTAACGGTGACATTAGTTGTTACTGGAAATAGAATTAGAATCTAAGTCCATCCTTTCACTCTCTCAGTCACCTTGTTGGAAGCAGCGTGATTGTTTGGTCTAAGACGTGAATGCTACCCTCCCTCCATCCTGACTATCATGTCAAAGCATTTGAGAATAGACGGAAAAAACTGCCATACCCAGTTTGCCCTTTCAACTCCAATAATGCAGTATAGAAACTATTTACTTTTAAAAGGTTTAACAAGCTTTGGTTTTTAGAATGTCTGAGCTCAGCACCTTTGGGTTGTAAAATCGTGGATTTTCAGTCTGTGTGATTCTAAAGGCTGTTAGCATCCCCCATATGGTCTGCATTGTTTTGAGTACATCTTCTACGAACATTGTGCAAAGAGAGACTATCAAAATGCATGGGTCCTGGGCAGTTTCTCCCCCAGTGAAATACAGAACTGGGATCTGTTTAATAAAGTTTCAAAGGTTCTCAGCCATTATAATCATGGCTCAACTTTAAGCAGGAGGAAATCAGAACAATCTTCCTCTTATCCATCTAGACAGCTAAACTAATGATCACAAAGTTTTTTTTCCGATAATGAAGAGGAGCTGTCTCTTGGACAGTGGGTAGTAATTCACGCAACAAACACTGATTGTATGCCTAATATGTGCCAGCAACTGGTCTAGACACATGGGACACGTCAAGGAACAAAATGATAAAGATCCTTTGTCTCTAGAGATTTTATACTAAAAGCTTTTATGTATTAAACCCTATAGCATTCTTGACTATTTGGAATTATCAATGGAATATAAATATTCTACTGTGAGTTGCAAACCAGTCACCAGAATTGTTAGTGTAAACTTTCTCCCCTCACCTCAAAGAATCAGATGCATTGAATGTATTCAGAGCTGTATGTGAAATGTTTTGTTGTTCGTGGGATGTCAGCTCCTAAGGGTTGTAGTCACTTTGCCTTACAGAGTACTCAGGGGCCAGTGACTGACATGGCTAAGGTGATTCTAAAACTGATTGTATCATTCCTTTCCTTTACACTGGAAACCAAGTTTTTTGTTTTTTGTTTTTGTTGTGGACAGAACTGTATGTGTTGTGATTACAGGGGAAAGGGCTCTTGTGTTTATTTTTTAGAAAGATGGTGGAAGTCCCATCCCTCATTCCTCTCAAATGTTAGCCTGTTACACTGTGTGATTCCCACACTCATCGTCTCTGACCCCCATTCACCCCCACGAATCCTTCCCATCCACTCAGTCCCACTCATCCTCCCTCAGCCTTCCCATCTCAGCCGTGATAACACCCCATTCTGTGCTAACCCTTGTTCATTTCCCCTTCTCTGAATCCGTCACACATTTAGGGTAGTCAATGACATTCATCCATTTATTTGTTCAGTATTTATTGATTGGCTACCCTGATCTGCCCCAGGCAATCCAGAGTTAGATTTAATCATACATTGTTTTGTGGGATTTAATGATAACTGTGATATGGTCATCTTGTCTTTTCAACAAAATGTGCATTTTCCAGTGTGATGAACCATGTCTGAGGCCACCATTAGCCACACAGTGCTCTGTGTGACTTGGAAAAGGAGGCTCCTCTAGTGTCTTTCTCCCAGCCCCTGCTTACCCCTCACCTGTGCACCTTCTGTCTACACTGGAACACCTAAACAACGTATGAGAGAGTTGAACACTGCCCCAGCAAAGGGAAGACACATCAAAGCTTGATAAATAACTCATTTTCTTTAAAATGTAGATAGTCCTCAATTATCATTAACAATAGAATGAATCTTCCTAGCTCTAGATTAACCAGGCTCTCAATTTCAATTCCTGTATTACAAGTCTGATGCGAGGACACAGCATCAAGTCTTTGTTAAGCACTCAGTTTTTATTGGGGTGATGATAAAATTTACCTTCCAAACCCGGACACTTGTGAGAGGAGGTACACACCGGGACACCAAGAATTAACTGGGACTATCACAGGCAAACTGGGATGTATGCATCCTGATGTCTGCAGTAGTAAAATAAGGAGCACGTTTCACTGCCCACCGTTTAAGAATTTGTCAGCTCTAGTCTCTGACAATATAGGGCAAAGGAGGACAACCTGCCTCCTACGTTAGGACTTGATAGGAGATCATCAAGGACAGTAGCCAAGTGTTCATTTGATTTTAGAGTCGAGTAGGCTGTGATGAGTCTAACATGTAGTCTTAGTCATCATGCTCTCTACTACCCTGGGCCTTTTGTGGAAGTACTAGAACTTTCCACCCCAATAAGAGGCTGCCCTCCTTGCAAATCCTCCCATGTGATCCTGTTTTCAGCCCTGATCACTACCATCCACCATAGTCATTTTAAGAGCTCAGCACCCACAGAAGCATGATAATATAACTCTCCAGAGAAAGAACCTCAGAGCAAAAGTCCACTTTGGTCAATGAAGCAGCCCTTGGCATTCAGTTGATAAATACTAATTGGATATCTGACTGTGAGAAAAAAAGCCCAGTTTCTTTCCATCCCATACTGAAGGTGCAAAGGGACTGGAACTACAGAGATTCTGTGATTTCTCTCTCCAAGGCAAAGCAAGCTGTTCAACCTTAAGATGTCATCAAAGAAGCTTAGAAGAAAGTCAGGGTTATCTGTTTCTTAGGAGCTTCTTTAATCTCCAGATTAAGAGAGTTTCACTCAATTTCATCTTCCTTCTAAGAAAGTTTCACTCTCTTAAGTCTTTCAAACATGGAGGACATCCTTCGAATCTATTTAAGGACACGCCAGAATATTTCTGACCTGGAACCTTTTTAGACTAAGAAACTCACATGTAATACACATATACAAGGTCCTCTATATTTATGCCTATATGTGTGTTTCCTCTCTATACAAATAGACAAACACCTTTTATCTTGATAAAGAAAGCACATTCTATTCATAGGAAAATAGTTGGGTCAGGCTTTCTGGGCTTTTTGTTTGTGCGCCACAGGGTGCCTAATAGCACTGCAGGAGCAGGCATCCAGCGTCACGCCAGCCACCTACAGCATGCGTGGTGCCAGAGGCAGCAATGACAGCACTAATTAGAGGGTGTCAGGAGACAGGAGAGAAGAAAGGGACACACACACACACAAGCATAAAACTTTCCATGAAGATGGAAAGTAAAGGGCGGTGGGCTTCTCCTTTTTATTTTTGGTGGGAATTCTCTGCTTTTGGACTGTACTTCCTTCACAAGAGTACTTTCTCATTTTACAGTTTACAGCAGAGCTGGGTTTGTGGACATTGCTGGATCATCTTTTGAATGTTGGCTACCTGCTTATAATAAACATTTTTTCAATCTGCTTTCATCTACATTTATATCACGATGACACCTTCTACTCTACAGCAGCCATCGCTGACAGAGCGTATATTCATGGAGATCCCCCAGTGTTGTAAAATGTATCTATGGTCTAGCACTCCCTGTCTTCCTAGGGGCCATTTGTAGCTTCATGTCTTCATAGACATACCATTTTTATTTGTGATCCAAGCCCCCCCCTCACCCTGGGTGGTTATGTTGGTGGACAGAGTAGATACTACCTGTTATAAAGTCATCATTACTAATGCTACTAATAAATTGTAATGACTCCCAGTAACTATAGATTTGGATGGTTCCAAGTATTCACTTGACACTATTTTCCTGGATCTGATGTTGCCTATTTTCCCCAGCCAAAAGTTGTCGACTTTTCTAGGTAAGCCTTTACAACCCTATTTGAATATAAAAATCATCTAGGAATGTTAAAAAAATACCAGTGCCCAAGTCTCACTCTAGACCAGTGAAATCAAAGCCTGTGGAGAGGGTGTCTGAGAACCAGTTTCTTTACAAGTTCTCCAGGTGATTCCAGTGTTCAGCGGGGGCTGAGAACCACTGGCTGTCTTCATCACATGACACTAGGGCTTCAGTAAGACCTGTGTGTGAGTGGTCTGCGTGGCCCCATTGTGTCCTCCCTTGCACAAAATGCCACCTACTGCTTAATCAGCCTCTTTATGATTCTTAATCAGATCACCAGGACCAGGACCAGGGGGACCTGAATAAGATCCCAAATTTAAGGAGACACTCTCTTGCCTCATACTAGTCCTGGCCTGCAAACCAACTCACCTTCATAGAACCTTGCACTTGATTGTTTTGAACTAAAAGCATTTACCTCCTAATTTATCTCCCAGTATCTTCATCAAAACCTGCCTTATTTCCTCTACCTGATTTGACAGTCCTGTGTAGCAAATGTCATTTTAAGGAAATGAGACATTTTTTAAATTGCCTTTGAAGCCAGCATCAAACTGTAACTAAAAACATTGTTTTCTTTTTGTCCTCTCATGTTAGGTTCAGGGACACATGCACAGATTTGTTATATAGGTAAACTCATGTTACAGGAGTTTGTTGTACAGATTATTTTGTCACCAGATACTAAGCCTAGTACCCAATAGTTATTGTTTCTGATTCTCTCCCTCCTCCCAACATCTCTCCCAAGTAGGCCTCAGAGTGTGTCATTCCCTCTCGGTGTCCATGTGCTCCCACTTATTTATTTATTTTATTTGAGACGGAGTCTTGTTCTATCACCGGGCTGGAGT
Source organism: Plecturocebus donacophilus (assembly GCA_004027715.1). Lineage (NCBI taxonomy): Eukaryota > Metazoa > Chordata > Mammalia > Primates > Pitheciidae > Plecturocebus > Plecturocebus donacophilus. The sequence continues at coordinate 1,861 of PVKP010046742.1, read as the reverse complement.
GCAGTGGTGCGATCTTGGCTCACTGCAATCTCTGCCTCCTGGGTTCAAGTGATTCTTCTGCCTCAACCTCCCAAGTAGCTGAGATTACAGGCACACACCACCACATTCAGCTAATTTTTGTATTTTTAGTAGATGCAGGTTTCACCATGTCAAACTCCTTACCACATGAACCACCCGCCTCAGTCTCCCAAAGTGCTGGGATTACAAGTGTGAGCCACCACACCCAGCCTATGTGTCTGTTTTTGTACTAGAGCCATGCTGTTTTGGTTACTGTAACCTTGTAGTATAGTTTATAGTTACATAATATATACCCGCCTCAGTCTCCCAAAGTGCTAGGATTACAGGCATGAGTAATGGGATTTCTGGGTCATAGAGCAGTTCTGCTATTAGCTCTTTGAGGAATCATCACATATAGTTCCACAATGGTTGAACTAATTTACATTCCCACCAATGGTGTATAAGCATTCATTTTTCTCTGCAACCTCGGTAGCATCTGTTATGTTTTTGACTTTTTAATCATAGCCATTCTGACTGGTGTGAGATGGTATCTCATTGAGATTTTGATTTGCATTTCTCTAATGATAATGATATTGAGCTTTCTTCATATGCTTGTTGGCCACATGTGTAATCTTCTTTTGAAAAATGTCTGTTCATGTCCTTTGCCCACTATTTAATGGGGTTGTTTGGTTTTTTTCTTGCTGATTTAAGTTCCTTATAGCTGCTGGACATTATTATAGACCTTTGTCAAATGCACAGTTTGGAAATATTTTCTCCCATTCTATAGGTGGTCTGTTAACTTTGTTGTAGTTTCGCTTGCTCTGCAGAAGCTTCTAAGTTTAACCAGATCCCATTTGTCAATTTTTGCTTTTGTTGAGATTGCTTTTGGCATCTTCATCATGAAATCTATGCCAGTTTCTATGTCCAGAATGGTATTGCCCAGGCTGTATTCCAGGTTTTTGTAGTTTTGGGTTTTACATTTAAGTCTTTAATCCATCCTGAGCTTATTTTTATATGTGGTGTAAGAAAGGGCTCCCATTTCAATCTCTTGCCTGTGGCTCGCCAGTTATCCCAGGAGCATTTATTGAACAGGGAGTTCTTTCCCCGTTGCTTATTTTTGTCAGTTTTGTCAAAAAGCAGATAGTTGTATGTGTACAGCCTTATATATCTGGGCTCTCTCTTCTTCTATTCCATTGGTGTATAAATATATATATATATATATATATTTTTTAGACAGAGTCTCGCTCTGTCACCCAGGCTGGAGTGCAGTGGCACCTTCTTGGCTCACTGCAACCTCTGCCTCCTGGGCTCAAGCCATTCTCCTGCCTGAACCTCCTGAGTAGCTGGGATTACAGGTGTGCTCCACCATGCCCAGCTAATTTTTGTATTTTAGTAGAGACAGGATTTTATCATGTTGGTCAGTCTGGTCTTGAACTCCTGACCTTGTGATCTGTTTGCCTCGGCCTCCCAAGTGCTGAAATTACAGGTGTGAACCACTAATTTACAAAAGTAAAGTAATTTGCTGTATTTTTTCCAAATACAAATTCTTCCTCAAAAGACCAAATCCCAAAACTATTGTTCTATTTCTGAGAAAATGCCATGGAGGAATTCCAAGGTCTTTTGTACCACGTATCATACATTGACACCCCAAAACACCTTCTACGGGTAGAGTTATTTTACTTCTGTGATTATTAAATGATATAATTTACTTTAGACAGCTACTATAGACCCTGGATGTTGCAACAGATTAGTTTTCTTTCCTTTAGACCCTCATTTCCAATTGCCCACTGCCTTCCCCTTCACCCAGAGGCCCCACACCTACCTCAAATGAACATGTCTGAAACTCACCTCATTAGCCTTCCCT
>PVKP010046741.1:0-15408 GCA_004027715.1 Plecturocebus donacophilus | reverse complement strand
CTCATACACCAGAATTTACATCATGAATGACTGACAGAATATTTTGTTGGGCAGTCCTGATTTAAAAATAAGACTGGCTTGTGGTTAAATGAATATATTCAGTTTTTGGATTTTAATAGTAATTCCAATTTAGTAAATTCTATCACTGTTTACCCCTTCTAGATATGATTAGACTTCGTTAGTAATGTTAAACTTTTCACAAAGATGGTGAGTGCCATCTTAAAACTTACTGGAGATTGGTTTTATATTTAGATTTATATAACTGGTTATGTGAATATATTTAAATATGGGGGAAATTCCGTCGCTGTCTCAGAACCAAGCAAGATTCACCTGTGTTTTGTGTTCATTTGCCTCTTAAAGGCAGGGGTTGAAGATAAATGGGTAGCAATGGCTATTTTATATTTTTGGCCTTAACTATGCCAATCTAATTAGATTCCCTGTATTTAAAATGGTTCCTGTTACTTAATTGAAAGGCATTTTAGTGTGGTTTATGTGTAATATCAAAAATTATTTCACACATTTCATAGATGACCTATAAGGTCACATGCTTTTAAAATAGTAGCCAATTAAACTTACACTCTTGGATTCTTTACAATCTAAGTCAAACTAAGTTATAATTTAGGATTGTCTTTATAGTATCCAATTAAACTTCACTCTTGAATTCTTTATCATCTAAGTCAAACTGAGTTATAATTTAGGATTGTCTTTAAACAGCCATTCGGAAACAAAACTGTACAACTGCTGTGTATTTGTGATTGGGAATGGTGCTTTTGCCAACTTAAAAGGATTAAAGTAGAGGAGATATGCACAAATTTAAAAATTATGTGTGATCATAAGACTTAAGATAATTAAAAAGAAAACCACAGATCATGATTTTTTGACTGTGCTTGATTTCATGACTGATGCCAAAATTTTAATGATTATATAAAGTGCAGGAGCCCTAAATATCAGTGCAGCAGTGTTAATCATGGTGCTGGACTGTTTACTTGGTCCTCTAGAACTGCCTGAACTAGAATAACACTTCACTAATTCATTCTTAGTTTCTTTGCCCAGATTGAGAACTGCACCATTTATGCCAGATGTGGACAGACAAATGCTTCTGGTTATAGTTTTGTAATGTGTAACAGTGTATAATTACATGCTGGATTATTTCATGCATGATCTGTGCCATACACATTTAGAGTAGTCCTTGGAAATTTTATGGAGCTGGGAGGCACAAGGTAAGTCATAAACAATGATGAGAGAAATAAATACATGCCGGTGGAGGTAAGAGCCGTATCTTTGTGGGACAGTGAAAAGACTGGGAAGAGGGTATCATCATTGGTCTCAAAGGTAATAGGGATGATTAGATAGACCTTTAGGACCTGAAAACAATTTGTAACGTGTGGGTCTTGTATTTGTTTATAGAAGAAATGTGGAAAGTCTGCTGTAATTCAGATTTGAAGTCCTAGTATGAGTTATGTTGGGGAATTTAAAAATGCATACTGGAAATCCTCTAAAGGTTTCAGCCTTTGAAAGGCCTTGTAACAGTGGACTTGGTGACTGCATAAAATTAGTGGTATTCAGGGACAATGTAGCAATTAGCTTACAAGGGGACAATTCTGGACTAATGTGAAGGCTATAGAGAGTTGATTTTTTTTTTTTTTTTTTTGCATCCTGGAAATGATATAGGAAATAAACATATTTATTAAGATACAAACAAATTTGGCCTAATCTTTAGAATTGCTCAACCTTTCATCTTGCTTAGTTGTGGGGTTTTTGTTTTGTTTTTTTTGTTTGTTTGTTTTCAGACATGGTCACACCGTCACCCAGGCTGGAGTACAGTGGCTCAATCTTGACGGACTGCAACTTCCGCTTCCCAGGCTCAAGCAGTTCTCTCACCTTAGCTTCCCAAGTAGCTGGGACTATAGGTGTGCACCACCATGCCCAGGTAATTTTTTTGTAGAGTTGGAGATTTGCCATGTGGTCCCAGACTGGTCTAAAACCCCGAGCTCCAGCAATCTGTCCACCCACCTCCGCCTCCCAAAGTGCTGGGATTACAGGTGTGAGCCAACACACCCTGTCTGGTTAGATTTTGGATTCAGAAATATTATTATTTAACTCAGAAGTAAACAGCTCGATAGTAACATAGGTTTAATTTTTTTTTTTTTTTTTTTTTTATGAGAGTCTCGCTCTCACCCAGGCTGGAGTGCGGTGGCGTGAAGTCGGCTCACTGCAACCTCTGCTTCCTGGGTTCAAGTGGTTCTCCTGCCTCAGCCTCCTGAGTAGCTGAGATTACAGGCACCCGCCACCACACCCAGCTAATTTTTTTTGTATGTTTAGTTTCACCATGTTGGTTAGGCTGGTCTCAAACTCCTGACCTTGTGATCTGCCCACCTTGGCCTCCCAAAGTGCTGGGATTACAGGCAGAAGCCACTGTGCCTGGCCTAGGTTTAATTTTTTTACAGGTTTAAAATTTTTCTCATTTCTATACCTCCTATATTAAGGTCTGTGTTGGCACAGATGAATAACTGCCGTGTTCTAGGCCAGTATACCCAAGTACTTCTGGTGGTCTATCGTGTAAGTGATCCTGTAATTTTTTTTAAAAGGACATTTCTATCAGATATATATACTCAGAAATAAAGAAATTGGGAAAAAGAGCTAGCACTATAACCCACGTGCTTTCATTTCTAGTGCTTCACTGTAGGTGGCTAAGTTGAAAAATAAGGGCCAGATGTACAAAGTGCCACCTACACTCTTCATTTTATCTAGAACAGTGCTGCCTAATGGAACTTTCTGTGACGATGGACATGTTCTAGACTTTTGCTGTCCAATATGGTAGCCACCAAACATGTGGCAATTAAGCCTTTGAAGTACAGCTAGTGTGACTAGAAAGTATTTTAAATTTACATAGGCAAAAACGGCTAGTGACTACTCTATTGACAACCTGGGTCTAGGACTAGAAACAGTAGTCTGTAACAAAAGTACTTCCCCTGTACTCTATTAAATCTAGAATGGGCCAGGCGCAGTGGTTCAACCTGTAATCCAGCACTTTGGGAGGCTAAGGCAGGCAGACCTCTTGAGGTCAAGAGTTCGAGGCCAGCCTGGTCAACATGTTGAAACCCCATCTCTACAAATAATATAAAAATTAGCTGGCTGTGGTGGCAGGCACCTATAATCCCAGCTACTCGGGAGGCTGAGGCACAAGGATCACTTGAACTCGGCAGGTGGAGGCTGCAGTGAACCAAGATTGTGCCATTGCACTCCAGACTGGATGACAGTGCAATTGTTAAAAAAAAATAAACATCGGCCGGACATGGTGGCTCATGCCTATAATCCAAGCACTTTGGAGGCCGAGGCAGGTGGATCACCTGAGGTTGGGAGTTCAAGACCAGGCTAACCAACATGGTGAAACCCCGTCTATTAAAAAAAAGGTAAAAGGAAAATAAAAATCTAGAATTCTTACAAGTATACTATATTGCCCTTCAGGACAGATTTCCACTTCCTGTTGTGCTCACCTTTATAATATTACCGTATGTTTTACCTATTTGTAAGTAGGCAGTTTATTTTAGATAGGTAACATTCTGGTGTAGCTAGGGATGTACTTTTGTCATCTTTTTCCTGCACTTTTCTCTAATTTCATTATAGTTGTACATTATTTTTGCTTTAACCAGTGAAGATTGCTGTAAATGATAAAGGGTGTGATAGAATCCACATGGCTGTCTAGAAGAAGGCCTTACCAAGGACAGTTGACTGGCTAATCTCAGCCTGTTTCAAAACAGTTAAACTTGGGCAAGAGATAGCTGGGCATTGTGGTGCACACCTGCAGTCCCAACTACTACAAGGAAGGACTGCTTGTGCCCAGAAGTTCGAGGCTCCAGTGTAGCTGTGATTGTACTGCTAACACTCCAGCCTGGGCAACAGAGTAAATGAAACTCCCACCTATTAAAACATGGTCTAGGTGTGGTGGCTCATGCCTGTAATCCCAACACTTGAGGAGGTCGAGGTAGGCAGATCACCTGAGGTCAGGAGTTTGATACCAGCCTGGCCAACATGGTGAAACCCCTGTGTCTACTAAAAACGCAAAAATGAGCTGGGCGTGGTGCTGGGCACCTGCAATCCCAGCTACTTGGGAGGCTGAGGCAGAATTGCTTGAATCCAGGATGCGCGGAGGTTGCAATGAGCCAAGACTGCCATCGCACTCCAGCCTGGGCAACAAGAGGGAAACTCCATCTCAAAAAAGTTTAAAAGTAGACTGCAATCAGTGGAAGATAGTCATTCATGAGCTCTTTTGGCAATCCTTGATCTTACCAGAATGTTCTGAAAACCAAGTAAGATGTTGCCAAGTGTGGGATGAGAGCTATGTAATTGAAGGCTTATGTTTGACCTAGTATACAAATAGACCTCTGATGATCAGAAACTTTGTCTCCCACGTTAATCTCTTAGGCAGTGCTGGGGTACATACTGAGCTGCTGCTTTGGCTGTATTTTCTGTGCCTCCGACTGACTATTGTTCTGGTGTTGACATCCTTAAGAGTTTAGTACAAAATACTGGGTTTCCATTTTTAATAGGCTCCAGGTTATCTTAGTTGGAGTTTGGGGTATTTGAAAGCTGGTCATACCCTTAGGCTATCATTTCCCTCAGAAAGCTAAGTAAACTTACTGTGTTCATTTCTCAGAGTAAATGTGCAGGTTGTTTGTGTCTATTTAAACATGCTAATTTAACATTTTAAATTTAAACATATTTGTCTATAGCTTGAACAGTGTAGTTTGAAAAAGGACCACTGGACTAGTGTAATGCAGAAGATGCTGGGTCTAGGATTAGGAGAAGATTATGTTTTGTGTGTCAATAAACAACAGCCCATGGACCCAATATGACCAGATTCCTGTTTTTGTGAAGAAAACTGTACTGGATCACAGTCACATTCATTAATGTATTGTCTAGGGCTGCTTTGGGGCCACAACATTATAGGTTAGTGGTTGTGACAAAGCCTAAAATATTTAGTGTGACACTTGACAGTTTTCAGTCCCTTGTTTAGAGCTTTGCTTTGCCAATCTGTGATTAACACAGCCTTATATTAGCCATTTGGAGAATGGGAATAATCACCTCAAAAGATTCATTGAAGGATGTGTGGAAGCCCATAACTGGCAAGTACAGAAAAATTTGTTCATATCCATGTCAAATTCTTTGAAAGTCGCATAGTGAATAATCACTACTTCCAAGGTTAGCAATAACCTTTTGTCAGTATTTTCTGTTCTCAATCTCTGCCATCTCACACACTTGACTGCTCTTATTTTCTCACTTCCCTTGGTTTAAGTTAGTTTCACATTGACATGGAAGGAAACGTTGTAAAAATCCTTATGTATGTATAGCCGTAATCTGTTGATAACCCATGTACTTCAGCATGACAATTTGCCCAAATTCTAGTTGAACTTGAATTGCTTTGTAGCTGTAATGTGCATTCACATCTCAATTCATCCTCACCACTTCATAAGGTATTGGGGACAGGTGTTGTCTATTTTATAGAAAAGTTAGGCTCAGGTGGTTACTGCGAAAGGTCACACTATCTTCTTAGCAGTACCACATGTACTGACACCTGCTCTTCCTTGGTGCCTTCTAAAACTCCGTGTAAACTGGATCATCTCTTAGCCTCTTTACAGAACATACACACTGTTAATAGAAACTGGGCTTTCCCCAGGCCCATGCACTTCTCAGCCCTCACAAACAGCATGCTTCTTCCACAAGGTACACAAAAGAGGTCATGTAGTCTTGGCATCTTCCGGATTATCACTGTCCTCTCACAGGTAGAACTACTTGTGTGAGATTTCTGACATCTGCATGGATCTTTGGACCTTTTGCTGTCATCTGTGTCCTTGTAGATCATTACATTCACTGAGCACGTCACCTGGCTTATGATCTCTACCCCAATCCTTTTTTCTTTTTTTAAAGTTATTCTGGTAATAGCTGTATACAATTGAAAAACCTATCCTTAATGCTACTGTAGCCTCAATTTTTTACTTGACTTTAACTCTTCTGTAGCCTCAATTTTTTACCTGATTTTAACTCTTCTAAGGGCTTTCCCATCATTATAATTTAGACTTAAATCGAACTCCAGAACTACTACACCTCTGAAATTAGACATCCCAGTATACCAGTCTTGATCACAACCTCATACTGTTCCGTGTCTCATTCTTATTTCTGCTGTATCTCCTTGAACTCATAAAAACCCCCAGGTCCTGATCATTCTCTTTACCCTCCCTTCCTCAGCCAGCTTCTCAGTGTATCTTTTCAATCACTGCATTGCCTGCATCCTCTACCTTTGTCACTTGTGTTTTCTTTTGTGGCATCTGTTCTGCAAACACAGCCTAGGAACAGCCCAGCCGTCTTTCTCCACTTTCATAACCTAATCTGAGAACTGTTGGAGAAAATCACACTGCCATCCGTCGGCGTCACTGTAAACTTACTGTCTTTGATTCAACTGAACCAGCAGAAACCTTGTGCAGCTGTCCTTGTATGTATCCATTCTTATCCCAGTCTTCATTGTTATTTTAGACGTTCATCCTGCTCCTCAAGATTCTTAAAGAACCCCCACAACCTTTCTTACAGCAGACTACCTTGCTTTCTATTTCACATATGAATTATCTACTTCTGACTAAAGGGAATATTTCTGTTGTCCCCCATCCTTCACTTTGAATGACGTTGTTCTTAATTCAGATATGGTTCAGAATGGTCATTACATCAGAACAGTCACTCTGCATATTATACCCCAGCATGGTCAATCTAACACTGATTCCCAACCCTCTTGTCCTCGGCCTCCCTCTCATAAAAGTTGAAAGGACTACATGTCTACTTTTGTTATTAGCACAGGAACTTTGCATGGGGAGCCACATTTAAACAATACAAATGAATTCTGGAAATTAATATTTTCTAATTCAGCTTAAAGTTTAACAAAATTATAGCTGTCTCTACCTGAATTGGGCATGTGTAGTGCATCCAGACCAAGAGATGACACATCTTTGCAGTTTTGTGGATGGCAGGGGAAATCTAGGTTTTTCAGTCACCTGCACTGAGTTGGGGCATATTGTGTTGTCAGTAAGATGAAAACTTCCATACTTTTTTACTGGTGAATGTTAGAGGAAGACAGCCCAAGGATCTGAGACCTCCACTTACACTGCTTAATAAAACCTTAGGCACATCAACCTTTCTGTACTTTGGCTTCCTCATCTGTAAACTGCCACTAATTATTTCAGCCCTTAGGGTTGTTTTAAGGATTAAACAAGAGCATGTACTTGGCATGTTGCCTGGCAGCCAGTAAACAAAGATTAGCTATTCTTGAACTAGATGAGTAACAATTTATCAAATTGTTTAACAATTGTACATATTGCCTGGCAGGGAGAGGATGCTCACTGAGATGATTCTTCCAAGTAAACAGGATGGTTTAGTGGGAGAGAAGAGCCTGGAATTAGAGATTTATATTCCTGATTCTGGCCCTTAATTCTAACCATTGACCCATGAAGTGATGTCTCATGTACTTTTAGTGACCTGGACCAAGAATCAATGAAGTTCAATCTCCACCAACTTCATTTACCTTGAAAACTTTTCTAAGGGGGTGCCAAGGCTTGTAATCAGAAGGTATTTATATACTGATATGTATACACTCTCATCTTCTAAGTGTGCCTAGTTTCTCTAGTAATCTAAGAAAGGTGTAGTGTTTTTTTTTGGTTGTGTTGCCCAGCTCACTGCAACCTCCCCCTCCAGGTTCAAGCAATTCTCCTGCCTCAGCCTCCCAAGTAGCTGGGACTACAGGCACATGCCACCACGCCTGGCTAATTTTTTGTATTTGTTGTAGAGACAGGGTTTTACTGTGTTAGCCAGGATGGTCTCTATCTCCTGACCTTGTGATCTACCTGCCTTGGCCTCCCAAAGTGCTGGGATTACAGGCATGAGCCACCGTGCCCAGCCAAAAGGCATAGTTTTTAATATCCCATGTATTGGGATAATGCTAGCCTTAGTCAATTTCTCCTGAATCTGAAAATCAACAAGAAGGGAAGCAAATTGAGATGGGACTATGTGCATTAGAGGCAGCTTAAAGTGGGAAATGTTTAGGAGGTTGTCTGTAACCCTTCACTGTTACCCCACCCAGGATGATTTATTAGGATGTTGGATCCAGGTCATAGCAGGGTGCCACCTGGAGAGGGCCCTTACCTGTGAAGAACTAGTGGTTCTGCCTGATTGTGCCACTGCACTCCAGTGTGGGCAAGAGTGTGACTCTGTCTTAAAAAAAAAAAAGATTCAGATAGTCTTTTACCATTATAAAACAAAATATAGGCTGTACATGCCAGGTTTATAGATATCCTGCCTGAAGAGTCTGATAGCTTCCTATTCATTATGCAAAGGTTGATCAAGTAGGTTAGCACTAAGGCCTATATTAGATAAAAGAGAATACAGGCAAGGTATGTGATTTTCTAAAGGATCCTGTCAGCTAAAGCAATTCCCCCCTCCACTCAAGCTGGTTCTCCAGCAGAGTACCTTGAAAGTGAAGAGCTAATGTCTTTATTCTTGGCCTTGTACACAGCAGGGGCTATATTAAAATCTAACTACCTTTTAAGTTAATAGGAAGACAGGGAACTGTCCTTCAGGAAACCGCCACAACCTCCCCGCTATTGGTTCTTCTAGTTCACTGGTCACTCCATCTCAACTGCATCTGTAGGCCTCCTTTTTTTGGTCTAGTCTTACAGAGATTGTTGTTGGTCTACTCAGTACCCATTCTCCCCTTCATTTTTAGTAACAGAACTTTTATTTTTGTCAGGGTATAAATGTACTTATAAGAGACTACATTGTCCAGCTTCCATAGGTGTGATCCATGGGTCATGTGGAAGTCAATTGGGTGGGACTTCTGGGAAATCTTCTGTAAAGAGAGCCAACTCAGCTAGGAGGACTGCCTTTTTGCCCTTTGCTTTTTCTCTTTTTCCTGCCTGGAACGAGGATGGGGTGGCTGAAGCTCCACTGGCAGCCATCTTGGGTTTGTGGCACTATGGAGGATGGAAGCCACACACCTGAGGATGGCAGAGTACAAGGAGAGAAGGACCTGGCACACTGGGGATGTGATGAAGCTGTCATACTAGCTCAGACTTCTTTAACAGTTTAAGAATGGCCCTTCTTATTTAAACTATTGTCATTTCAATTTCTGTAATATGCAGCTGATAGCAATTTTTTTTTTTTTTTTTTTGAGATGGAGTCTTGCTCTGTTGCCCAGGCTGGAGTGCAATGGTGTGATATTGGCTCACTGTAATCTCCCCCTCCCAGGTTAAAGCAATTCTCTGCCTCACCCTCCTGAGTAGCTGGGATTACAGGTGCCCGCCACCACGATGGGCTAATTTTTGTATATTTAGCAGAGATGGTGTTTCACCATTTTGGCCAGGCTGATCTTGAACTCCTGGCCCTGTGATCCACCCATCTCAGCTTCCCAAAGTGTTGGGATTACAGGCGTGAGCCATTGTGCCTGGCCACTAATTCTAACTGATATACCCACTCCTTATGTAACAGTGTCCCCTAAAGTTATGCCTTCAAATTTTTTTCTTTATATTTTTTTCCCCTGGTAATATCCACACCCATGCCTTAAGCACATACATGCCAGTGACTCCATATCCACAGTGCAAATCTGTCTTGAGCGCAAAGCCATACACTGATCTGTCTTTTAGACTTCTTTAGCTGAGCTCCCCCACGGACACTGTGGAAGGCTAAATAAAAGCTCAAACATGTCCATACCCTAATCCCTGGGACCTGTGAATGGTATGGCAAAAGAAACTTTACACATGTGACCAAGTTAAGGATCTTGAGATAGGGAGTTTACCCTGCAGTATTTAGGTGGGCTTGATGTAATTACAAAGGTCCTTATAAATGAGGGAAGCAGGAGTCAGAGTCAGAAGGCAGCAGTGTGACAGACGAAGCAGAGACTGCTGTGAGATGGCCACAGTGAAGGAGTACTGGCAGCCTCTAGAAGCTGGAAGAGGCAAGCTGTGTTTATTAGTCCATTTTCCTCCTGCTGATAAAGACCAGAGACTGAGTAATTTATAAAGGAAAGAGGTTTGACTCATGGTTCCACATGGCTGGGAAGGCTTCACAATTGTGGTGGAAGATGAAAGAGCAAAGGAGTGTCTTACATGGCAGCCGGCAAAGAGAATGAGAACCAAGTGAAGGGTTTCTCGTTGTAAAACTATCAGATCTTGTGAGACTTAGTCACTACCACAAGAACAGTGTGGGGGAAACTGAACCCATGATTCAGTTATCTCCCACAGGGTTCCTCCCACAACACATAGGAATTATGGGGGCTAAAAATTCAAGATGAGATTTGAGTGGGGACACAACCAAACCATATCATTCCACCCCGGCTCCTCCCAAATCTCATATCCTCACATTTCAAAACCAATCCTGCCTTCCCAAGTCCCCCAAAGTCTTAATTCATCTCAGCATTAGCTCAAAAGTCCACAGGCTACAGTCTCATCTGAGATAAGGCAAGTCCCTTCTACCTGTCAAACTAAAATTAAAAGCAATTTAGTTACTTCCTAGATACAATGGGGATACAGATAATTGGGTAAATACAGCTATTCCAAAAGGGAGAAATTGGGCAAAACAAAGGGGCTAAAGGCACCATGCAAGTCTGAAATTTATCAAGGCAGTCAAATCTTAAAGCTCCAACATGATCTCCTTTGACTCCATGTCTCACATCCAGGTCATGCTGATGCAAGGGGTGGGTTCCCATGGTCTTAAGCAGCTCTACCCTTGTAGCTTTGCAGGGTACAGCCTCCCTCCTGGCTGCTTTCATGGTGTAGCAGTGAGTGTCTGAAGCTTTTCTAGATGCACAGTGAAATCTGTCAGTGGATCTACCATTCTGGGTTCTGGAAAATGGTGGCGCTCCTCACAGCTCCACTAGGCAGTGCCCCAGTGGGGACTCTGTGTGGGGGTTTCAACCCCACATCTCCCTTTCACATTGCCCTAGCAGAGGTTCTCCATGAGGGCCCTTCCCCTGCAGCAAACTTCTGCCTGGACATCTGGGCATTTGCATACATCCTCTGAAATCTAGGTGGAGGTTCCCAAACCTCAGTTTTGTTTGTTTTGTTTTTCAGATGGAATTTTGCTCTTGTTCCCCAGGCTGGAGTACAATGGCATGATCTTAGCTCACTGCAACCTCCAGCTCCTGGGTTCAAGCGATTCTGCCTCAGCCTCCCAAGTAGATGGGATTACGGGCATGTGCCACCATGCCCCACTAATTTTGTAGTTTTAGTAGAGATAGAGTTTCTCCATATTGGTCAGGCTGGTCTCAAACTCCCGACCTCATGTGATCCACCCACCTTAGCCTCCCAAAGTGCTGAGATACAGGTGTGAGCCAGTGTGCCCAGCCAGTTCTTCACTTCTATGCACCTGCAGGCTCAACACCAGGTAGAAGCTGCCAAGCCTTGGGGCTTGTACCTTCTGAAGCCCAAGCTGTACCTTGGCCCCTTTTAGCCATGGCTGGAATGGCTGGGACATAGGGCACCAAGTCCTAAGGCTGCACAGAGCAGAGGAGCCCTGGACCTGGCCCACAAAACCATCTCTTTTTTTCTATGTCTGCAGGCCTGTAATGGGATGGGGCTGTCACAAAGGTCTCTAATATGCCCTGGAGACATTTTCCCCATTGTCTTGGCGATTAACATTTGGCTCCTTGTTACTTATGCAAATTGTTGCAGCAGGTGGCTTGAATTTCTCCTCAGAAAATGGGCTTTTCTTTTCTATTACATTATCAGGCTGCAATTTTCCAAACTTTTATGCTCTGTTTTCCTTTTAAAACTGAATGCTTTTAACAGCACCCAAGTCACCTCGAATGCTTTGCTGCTTAGAAATTTCTTCCGCCAGATACCCTAAATTATCTCTCTCAATTTCAGAGTTCCACAGATCTCTAGGGCAGGGGCAAAAGGCTGCCAGTCTTTTTGATAAAACATAGCAAGAGTCAGCTTTGCTTCAGTTTTCAACAAGTTCATCATCTCCATCTGAGACCACCTCAGCATGGATTTCATTGTCCATATCACTATTAACATTTTGGTCAAAACCAAGTCTCTAGGAAGTTCCAAATTTTCCCAAATTTTCCTTTCTTCTTCTGAGCCCTCCAAACTGTTCCAAACTCTACCTGTTTCCCACTTTCAAAGTCACTTCCACATTTTTTGGGTATCTTTACAGCAGCATCCCACTCTATCCGTACCAATTTACTGTAGTAATCCATACTGCTGATAAAGACATACCTAAGACTGGGTAATTTATAAAGAAAGAGATTTAATTGACTCACAGTTCCACATGGCTGGGGAGGCCTCACAATCTTGGTGGAAGACGAAGAGCAAAGGGGCATCTTACGTGGTGGCTATCAAAAAGAATGAGAATGTGAACCCTCAAAGTATGAGGCAGGTCTTAGTTAATTTAGAATGTTTATTTTGCCAAGGTTGAGAATACACACCAGTGACACAGTCTTAGGAAGTTCTGATGATATGTGCCCAAGGTGGTCGGGGTACAGCTTGGTTTTATACATTTTAGGGAGACCTGAGACATCAATCAATATATGTAAAAAGTACATTGGTTCCATCCAGAAAGGCAGGGACAACTCAAAGTAAGGAGTGGGCTTCCAAGTCACAGGTAGGTGAGACAAATGGCTGCATTCTTTTGAGTTTCTGATAAGCCTTTTCAAAGGAGACAATCAGAATATGTATCTATTGCAGTGAGCAGAGGGATAACTTTGAATAGAAAGGGAGGAAGGTTAGCCCTGACCGAGCAGTTTCCAGCTTGAATTTCCCTTGTCCTATAGCTCACTGCAGCCAAGATATTTTCCTTTCACAAGAGCCAAGTGGAAGGGATTTCCCCTTATAAAACCATCAAATCTTGTGAGACTTACTCACTACCATGAGAACAGTACGGAGGAAACCACCTTATCTCCCACTGGGTCCCTTCCACAATACATGAGAATTATGGGAGCTAAAATTCAGGTTGAGATTTGGGTGGGCACAAAGCCAAACCATGTCAGAATTGTTATATGTAAATGTTCAGTGCCACAAAAGAAGTAGCACTCAAATATAAATTTTCTCAGCAATGCAATTTACTTCTATATAAGGGTGTGACTCACAGATGGAGCAGTGGCGAGTGCCCACCTGGACAAGAGAGGGGGAGGGGTTCTTATTTCTGACACAGGTGGCCCCTACTGCTGTGTTATTCCCCTATTAGCTAGGGTTGAACTGCACAGTCTAAACTAATTTCGATTGGCTATTTTTTTTTTTCATTTTAGTTTTTGGGGTACTTGTGAACAACATGCAAGATTGTTGCATAGGTACGCACATGGCAGTGTGATTTGCTGCCTTCCTCCCCATCACCTATATCTGGCATTTCTCCCCATGCTATCTCTCCCCAACTCCCCACCCTCGCTGTCCCTCCCCTATTTCCCCCCGACAGACCCCAGTATGTGATGCTCCCTTCCCTGTGTCCATGTGTTCTCATTGTTCAACACCCACCTATGAGTAAGAACATGCTGTGTTTGATTTTCTGTTCTTGTGTCAGTTTGCTGAGAATGATGGTTTCCAGGTTCATCTATGTCCCTACAAAGGACACGAACTCATCGTTTTTGATGGCTGCATAGTATTCCATGGTGTATATGTGCCACATTTTCCCTGTCCAGTCTATCATTGATGGGCATTTGGGTTGGTTCCAAGACTTTACTATTGTGAACAGTGCTGCAATGAATATTCGTGTGCATGTGTCCTTATAGTAGAACAATTTACAATCCTTTGGATTCAAATGGCTATTTTAAAGCGAGCAGGGGTGCGAGCCAGAGTGTTGGGGTGGGTAGTTTGGTGGGATGGATGGTTACGGAATAGGTCAGAGCAGGTGACCCAGGGGTGACTCAGATCAAAGTAGGTGACCCAGGTCAAAGCAGGTGACCAGGGGAACAGATGTGAACTACTGATGGAAAAGTTGTTTACCGAAACTAGAGGCAAGGGGGTGCAGAGAACCAGGAAGTTAAACTTTAAAATGGAGAATTAAAGACTAAAAGAACTGAACATACTGACATACTGATTCTTTGAAGAGAGACTTGGAGTTCACCATATCTAACAATCCCCCATCTTGAATTTTTACAGTTTTTTTTCTCTTCAAACTTCCTTAACATGTCTTGACTTAGTTGTTCTGTCATCCCTTTGACAGTATCCCTGGTGTAATTAATAAACTGCTGCTAATCATAATAGATGTAATGTATTTAATTTACACTTTTATTAATTGTCACCTACAAAAATATTGACTTAAGTCCTGCAGCTATTTGATCTCAGCCTTTAAATTTATTTGGTTACTCCAATAGTGTTTATATAAATATGGGGGTTAAAGGACCCACTGTGAGGCACTTCTTTTTTCATGATTTTTTTTCTTTTTTATCGTGTTGATGGAATGCTAGGGTGAAAGGGATGGCCAACTGGACTAGAGCATGAGTGCTGCTCTAATTACTTGGCAGAGTACCCAGTAATAGTCCCCTGCAATACCATCACACATCTGCTTGGGGATGAACAAGGGCAGACTGATTGGTAAGCTCTTGAAAAGGCTTGGTTTCACTGCATCCTGTTAAGCCTTCAAGGAATGCCAGCTTTTCCCCCTGCCATGAAAGGTACATGGTGATGTTAATTAACATCAGGGACTGAGGCCAAATGACCCCTGGTGGCTGACCTGCAGGGCTTTTAACCTCAGGGAACAGCAATGAAAGAGTCTTGCATGACTCATTGCCTCAGGCTATGGGTTTTTTTTTGTTTGTTTGTTTTTTAAAAAAGAATAAAAGAAAGAGGAAGAGATTTTAGAAAAAGAGAGAAAAGGAGAAAGAAAGAAACAGCAAAAGGAAGAAAAAAGGAATGAAAGAGAGAAAGAGGAAGAGATTTTAGAAAAGGAGAGAGAAACAGCAAAAGAAAGAAAGAAAAAAAAAAGAAAGAGAGAAAGAAAGAGGGAGAGAGAATGGGATTCTTGTTTTATTGCCCAGGCTAGAATACAGTCTAAAAATGGGTATTTAAAACCTCTTTTATGCCAATAATTGTGCTTAACAATGGAGACAGGAAGGAATAAGGGATGAAAATAACAAATAAGCAGACAACCAATATTTTATTTAAACCTGTGAAATGCTATGCAATTGCTGAGGAGTGATTTACTTCCAATTATGTGGTCACTTTTACAATAGGTATAACGTGATACTGAGAAAAATGTATGTTTTGTGGATTTGTGGGAGGAGAGTTCTGTAAATATTTGTTAAGTCTGGTTGTTCCAGGTCTGAGTTCAAGTCCTGGATATCCTTGTTGATTTTCTATCTCGTTGATCTATGTAATATTGACAGTGTAGTGTTAAAGTCTCCCACTATTATTGTGTGGGAGTCTAAGTCTCTTTGTA
>PVKP010046740.1:0-15415 GCA_004027715.1 Plecturocebus donacophilus | reverse complement strand
GAGAAAACAGGGGTCTCAGTCTGATAACCACAAGGAACTGAATTCTGTCAGCAACCTGAATGTGTCCGCAAATGGTCCTCTTCCAGGGGCTCCAGAAAGGAACGCAGCCTGCAGACACCTTGATGTTAGTCCAGTGAGGCCCACGTCAGACTCTGACCTACAGAACTGCAAGAAAATAGATTTGTGTTTTCAAGCCTCTGAGTTTGTGGTGATTTGTTAGGGCAGCAGCGGGAATGGAATACAGGTGGTTATGGTTCTGGGCGTAAAGGAGAGCGGACCTTCAGCTTGCAGACTGGAAGTCTGCGCCACCTGAGGCAGGTGTGTACGTGCAAGCTATTGGGTGGGGAGAGCTGACCTTAGGATGGAGAATAGAAACAAATGTGGTGAGAAGGGTGCGTCCAGCTGCCCAGGAGAGAATGCTGGCAGTGTTCACCAGTATCCTGAAAGGTAGAACAGGGTGAGTTAGCCCCAAACCACCTCCACTGTGAACTGGAATCCTGGGAGCTGATGACCCGCTTAGCAGAGTGCTGACACTGCCATGTGCTTAGCAGACTTGGCAGAGGATCAGCAGAACGACTTCCTAGAAATGCTGGGGCAGAGAGACCAGCTTGGCGGGTGTGTAATCTGCTGAAGGGTTTTCCTTTTCTATTGAGAATGTCGTGTTTGTGCGCTTTGTGTCCTAACTGAGAAATGATACATCGAAAGACTGATTTTGTTAAGAAACTGCTCTTCGCTTGCTGTGATCTTCTGATATTTTTCAAAGGTTCTTAGGGAGGGGTCATTTTTTTCCCTTTTGCTGGCAGGTCTGAATCACACACCACTATTTATAGAGCGGTTGGGCAGTTTCTCTCAGCTTCCCTGATCCAGTTGCACCAGCTCTGGTGTGGATCCCAGAACGTTGTCTGCGACCTGTGGCTGTGATGACTTCCTGAAAAGAGACCACACTGTGTTCTTAGGATGACGTTGGCTTAGGATGACAAGGATCTGGCTGAACGGTGCTGGGAAGCTGGTCCCCTTCCACACTTCCCTGACGTTCCTTCTTTTACCTGATCTTTACTGAGCGTGCATTGTGGGCCAGGCCCTCCCCTGGATGCTGGGGGTGAGTATCAGTGGGAAGACCGAGTCCTGTAAATCAACTCATGTGTCAGAGATCTGGGGAGCACAGACGGTGGGATGGCAGCAGGCTGAAATTGCACTTTCTGTATACCACGAAGGGGGTTATTCTGACTTCACTCCTAATATTTTAAACATTCTAGATTTCCAGAAAACTTAACTTTTTCACCAATGGGATGAACTTCAGCTGTGTCCTGTTGTTGCAAGATCTACTCCTGCTATCTCTCTGCGTCTAAGAAGCATTAGCAGGAGAAGCTGCAGCCCTCACCTGAAGGCTTAGAGTAGCATCTATCCTGAGAAATCCGGGGTTGCAGAGAGCTGGAGTGGCGGGAGAGGAAGTGTGAGGTCTGCCTGGAAGTGGGTGAAGGGGCTACAACCAGCTGTAAGGACGCTGAAGGATTTCCTTGAGGGATGTTCTGTTGTTTTTGGGATCATTTAAATATGCTTTAGATGAGTGAGTATTACAAAGAGACGGAAGAGGGACCAGTTTCAATAATGGATACAACTTACAGATAGAGACGAATAAGAAATAGAAGACGAACAACAACCAAATGCACATTCCTGACAAGTGCACACGGAGTATTCTCCAGGACAGTCTAGATACTAAGTCATGAAGCAAATCTCACTAAGTTTAAAAAGATTGAAATTATACGAAGTATCTTCTCTGACCAGTATGGATGAAGCTAGAAATGAATATTAGAATAAAAGCTGGAATTACTTCTTTTTCTTTTCTTTTCTTTTCTTTTCTTTTCTTTTCTTTTTTTTAGACGAGTTTTACTCTGTCACCCAGCCTGGAGTCCAGTGGCACAATCTTGGCTCACTGCAACCTTCACCTTCTGGGTTAAAACAATTCTCCTGCCTCAGCCTCCCAAGTAGCTGGGATTACAGGCACCTGCCACCACACGTGGCTAATTTTGTATTTTTAGTGGAGGTGGGGTTTCACCATGTTGGCCAGGCTGATCTTGAACTCCTAACCTCATGTGATCCACCCACCTCGGCCTCCCATCAAAAGTTGGTTCTTTAAAAATATCAAGCCGGGCACGGTAGCTTATGCCTGTAATCCCAGCACTTTGGGAGGCTGAGGTGGCAGATCACTTGAAGTCAGTGTTCGAGACCAGCCTGGCCAACATGGTGAAATCCACTCTCTACTAAAATACAAAAATTAGCCGGGCATGGTGGCACACACCTCTAATCCCAGCTCCTCAGGAGGCTGAGGCAGGAGAATCGCTTGAACCCAGGAGATGGAGGTTGCAGTGAGCCGAGATCACGCCACTGCACTCCAGCCCAGACAACAGAGTGAGATACTCTGTCTCAAAAACAAACAAAAATTAACAAAATTGTTAAAATTTTAGTTAGACTAAAAAAGTCCAAAATCATAAATAGTCATAGATAGTCATAAATAAATCATAAATATGGGACCGTTATTACTGTTGTTACAGAAATAAAAATGATTGAGAGGATAAACAATTATATGCCAGAAAATTTAGATAGCCAAGACAA
Organism: Plecturocebus donacophilus; assembly: GCA_004027715.1. Classification (NCBI taxonomy): domain Eukaryota; kingdom Metazoa; phylum Chordata; class Mammalia; order Primates; family Pitheciidae; genus Plecturocebus; species Plecturocebus donacophilus. Next base: position 12,802 of record PVKP010046740.1, on the reverse strand, counting down.
AATTGATAATTTCTTAGAAACACACAAGTTACCAAAACTGACTGAAGAAGAAAAAATCTGAACAGATCTATAACTAGGAAAGAGATTGAATCAGTAAACAGAAACCTTCCAGTAATGAAAAGCTCACAACCAAATAGCGTTACTAAATTCTACCAGGTATTTAAAGAAGAATTAACACCAACTCTCTTCTCAAACTCTTCCAAAAAAAAAAAGAGGACAACACTTCCAAACTTATTTTATGAGACCAGTATTATCTGATACCAAATCTAGAGAAATATACCAGAAGGAAAGAAAACTGCAGACAAATATCCCTTATGAATATAGAGGCAAAAATGTTTAAAAAATATGAGCAAACCAAATCCAAAAGCATAGTAAAAGCATAGCATACCGTGACCAATTGTGACTTATCCCAAGAATGGAAGAGTGAATCAACACAAGAAAATCAGTCAGTGTAATATGCCATGTTAATAGAATGCAGAGGAGAAAAACCATATGATCATTTATGAAAACTACATGATCAGGAAAGGCATTTGACAAAATCCAACATTGCTTCATCATAAAAACATTCAGTAAGCCAGGAGTAGAAGGGAATATCCTCAACATAATAGACATATTTATGAAAAATCCACAGCAAACAATAGACATAATAGTGAAAGACTAAAAACTTTCTTCTAAGATCAGGAGCAAAGCAGGTAAGCTCATTTTCATCACTGCTGCTTAATATTAGACTGGAAGTCATGATCAGAGCAATCAGACAAGAAGAAAGAGATCAATGGCATTCAGATTGAAATAGAAGTCAGAATATCTCTATTCACAGATGACATGATCGTATATATATTTTAAAATCTCAAAAAATACACACACATACAATTAGGGCTAACAAATGAATTCAGCAAAGCTGCAAGATACATCAATATACAAAAAACAGTTGTCATGGTAGACAATGGTAAAGAACCATCCAAAAAAATTAATAAAACAATTCCACTAAAAATTCAAAATCGTATTAAATATCTTCTCAAACTGCAATGGAATAAAAATATAAATCAATTCCAAAAAGAACCCTCAAAACTATGCAAATAAAATTAAACAATCTGCTCCTGAATGATTTTTGGGTTAACAATGAAATCAAAATGGAAGCTGAAAAATTCTTTGAAATGTATAACAGTGACACAAGCTATCAAAACCTCTGGGATTTAGCAAAAGCAGTGCTAACAGGAAAGTTTACGGTGTTAAAAGCCACATGAAAAGTCTGAAAGATCACAAATTGACAACCTAACATCACACTTCAAGGAACCAGAAAAACAAGAACAAACCAAACCCAAAGCTAGCAAAGAAAATGAAATAACAAAGACCAGAGCAGAACTAAATGAAATGGAAACAAGATCAATGAAACAAAAAGTTGATTCTTTGGAAAGATAAAATTAATGGACCATTAACTATGCTAACCAAGTAAAAAAGAGAAGATTCAAATAATCTGTTAGAAATGAAAATAGAGACATTACAACTGGCACCACGGAAACACAATAGATCATTTGAGACTAATATGAACACCTCTATGCACAAAACTAGACTATCCAGAGGAAGTGGATAAGTTTCTGAAAACATACAACTCTCCTAGCTTGAATCAGAAAGAAATAGAAATCCTGAACAAACCAATAACAAGCAGTGAGATTAAATTTTTAAATACCAACAAGAAAAAGCCCAGGGTCAGACAGATTCACAGCTGAATTATCTTGTACCTTCAAAGGAGTATTGGCACCAATCCTACTGAAACTATTCCAAAGGACTGAGAGAAGGAATCCTCCTTAATTCATTCCATGAAGCCAGTATTATCCTGATACCAAAGCCATGAACTAATTTAACAACAACAACAACAAAGAAAACTACACACCAATATCTCTGATGAACACAGATGGCAAAAATCTTTAACAAAATACTAGCAAACTTAATCTGACAGCACATGAAAAAGATAATTCACCATGATCAACTGGGTTTCATCCAAGGGATGCAGGGTTGATTCAACATAGTCAAGTGAATAAATGTGATTCGTCACATAAACAGAATCAGAACAAACGCCATATGATCATCTCAAAGGATGTGAAACAGCATTTAATAAAATCCAGTGTCCCTTTATGATAAAAGTCTTCAACAAACTAAGCATAGAAAAAAGATGCCTCAAAATAATAAAAGCTATATGTTACAAACCCACAGTCAACATCATAGTAAATGAGGAAAAGGAGAAAGTTGTCCACCTAAGAATTGGAACAAGACAAGGATGCCCACTTCTGCCACTTCTATTTAATATAGTAAGGGAAGTCCTAACCAGAGCAAGAAGGCAAGAGAAATAAAGGGCATCTGAATTGGAAAAGAGGAACAAGCTATCTCTGTTTGCTGATGATGCAATTGTATACCTGGAAAACTCTATAGAAACTCCTCCAAAAGACTCCTAGATTTGATAAATGAATTCAGTATTTATTATTTTTATTTATTCAAAATCAGTGTACACAAATCAGTAGCACTGTTGTACACCAACAGTGACAAGCTGAAAATCAAACCAAGAACTCTATCCTTTTTACGATAGCTGCAAAAAAATAATAAAATACCTAGGAATATATTTAAGAAAAGAGGTGAAATATCGCCACAAGAACTACAAAACACTGCTGAAAGAAGTCATAGATGACACGAACAAATGGAAATATATCCTATGGTCATGGATTAGAAGAATCAATACCATGAAAATAACCATACTGCCTAAAGCAATCTGCAGACTCCATTTCCTATTAAAATGCTAACATTATTTTTTCATTGAAATAGAACAAAAAAAAAATCTAAAATTCATATAGGACCAAAAATGAGCCTGAATAGCCAAAGAAATCCCAAGAAAACAGAAAAAAATCTGGAGGCATTACATTACCTGACTTCGAATTATACTACAAGGCTGCAGTAAGCACAACAGCATGATGCTGGTTTAAAAGTAGATACACACACCGAATGGAAAAGAATAAAATCCCAGAGATAAAGTCAAATGCTTACAACCAGTTGATCCTTAACGAAGCACACAAAAACGTAAATTGAGAAAAGGATACCGTGTTCAGCAGGTGGTGCTGAGAAAACTGATAGCCACGTGCAGAGGAATAAAACTGGATCCCCGTCACCATAAAAACCAACTTGAGATTGATTAAAGACTTCAATCTAAGACCCCAAATCATAAAAAATCTAGAGGAAAACATCTTCTGGACATTGGCTTAGGCAAAGAATTTATAACTAAGATACCAAAAGCAAATGTAATAATAAAAAAAGGGTCATAATTAAACTAAAAAGCTTCTGAACAGTAAAAGAATCATCAGAGTAAACAGCCCACAGAATGGGACAAAATATTTGAAAACTGTGCATCTGACAATGGACTAATAGTCAAAGTTTACAAGGAACTCAAATTAACAAGAATAAGACAATCCCATCAAAAAGCGGGCAAAGGACATGAATTGATATCTCTCAAAAGAAGATCTACAAATGGCCAACAAACATGCAAAAATGCTCAACATCACTAATCATCAGGGAAATGCAAATTAAAATCACAATGAGATACCACATTACCCCAGCCAGAATGACCATTATTAAAAAGTCAAAAAATAATAGATATTAATATGGATGTGGGGAAAAGGTAATGCTTATACACTGCTGGTGGGAATGTAAATTAGGACAACTTCTGTGGAAAACAGTATGGAGGTTTCCCAAAGAACTAAAAGTTGGTCTACCATTTGATTCACAAAGCTCACTACTGGGTATCTACCCCAAGGAAAAGCAGTCATTATATCAAAAAGGGACCTATATACATACATTTATCACAGTGCAATTTACAATTGGGAACCAACCAATGTGCCCATCAACTGATGAATGGATAAAGAAAATGTGGTATATGTACACCATGGAATACTACTCAGCCATTTAAAAAAATGAAATAATGTATTATGTAGCAACTTGGATGAAGCTGGAGGCCATTTTTCTAAGTGAAATAACTTAGGAATGGAAAACCAAATGGAACATGTTCTCATTTATAAGTGGGAGCTAAGCTATGGGTAAACAAAGGCCTACAGAGTGCTATGATAGACATTGGAGACTAAGAAGGGAGGAGTGTGGAAGGTGATGAGTGATAAACAGCTACATATTGAGTGCATTGCATACTACTTAGGTGATGAGTGTATTAGTCCATTCTCATGCTGCTATGAAGAAACACCTGAGACTAGGTAATTTATAAAGAAAAAAGGTTTAATTGACTTACAGTTCTGCATAGCTGAGGAGGCCTCAGGAAACTTACAATCATGGTGGACAGCACCTCTTCACAGGGAAGCAGGAGAGGGAAGAATGAGCAAAGAGGGAAAGGCCCCCTTGTAAAACCATCAGATCTCATGAGAACTCAATCACTGTCATGAGAACAGTACCGTGAGGTAACCGTCTTCATGATTCAATTACCTCCCACTGGGTCCCTCCCATAACATGGAGGAATTATCGGAACTACAAGATGAGATTTGGATGAGGACACAGCCAAACCATATTATTCTGCTCCTGGCCTCTCCCAAATCTCATTTCCTCATATTTCAAAACATAATCATGCCCTTCCAACAGTCCCCCAAAGTCTTAACTCATTCCAGCATTAACCTGGAAGTCCAATTCCAAAGTCCCATGTGAAACGAGGCAAGTCCTTTCTGCCTATGAGCCTGTAAAAGCAAAAGCAAGTTAGTTACTTCCTAGATACAGTGGGGATACAGGCATTGGGCAAATACACCCACTCCAAATGGGAGGAATTTTCCATAGCAAAGTGGCCACAGGTGCCATGCAAGTCCAAAATCCAACATGCCAATCATTAAACCTTAAAGTTCCAAAATGATCTCCTTTGATTCCACGTTTCACATTTAAGACATGCAAGAGGTGGGCTTTTATGACCTTAGGCAGCTCTGCCTCTGTGGCTTTGCAGGGTACAGCTTCTCTGCAGGCTGCATTCATGGCCTGGTGTTGAGTGTCTGCAGTTTTTCCAGGCACATGGTGCAAGCTGTCAGTGGATCTACCATTCTGGGGTCTGGAGGACAATGGTCCTCTTCTCACAGCTTCACTAGGCAGTGCTCCAGTGGGGACTCTGTGTGGGTGCTCTAACCCCACATTTCCCTTCTACACTGCCCTAGCAGAGGTTCTCCATGAGGCCTCTGCCCTTGCAGCAGACTTCTGCCTGGACATCCAGGCCTTTCCATACATCCTCTGAAATCTAGGCAGAGATTCCTAAACCTTAATTCTTGTCTTCTATATGCCTGCAGGCCCAACACCATGTGGAAGCCAAGATTTGGAGTTTGCACCCTCTGAAGCAATGGTCTGAGCTGTATCTTGGCCCCTTCTAGCCACAGCTGGAGTGGCTGAGATGCAGGGCACCAGGTTCCAAGGCTGCACACAACAGGGGGCCCTGGACCTGGCGGCAGTCAGGCAGTGAATGGAAAGCAAGGCTGGAAACGGGCCTGTGATGGGAGGGGCTGCCACAAAGGTCTCTGACATGCCCTGGACAAAATTTCCACATTGTCTTGGTGACTAGCATTTGGCTCCTCATTACTTAGTGCAAATTTCTGCAGTGGGCTTGAATTTCTTCTCCAGAAAATGGGTTTTTCTTTTCTATGGCATCATCAGGCTGTAAATTTTTAAAACTTTAATGTTGTATCACCTCTTGAATGCTTTGCTGCTTAGAAATTTCTTCCACCAGATACCCTAAATTCATCTCTCTCAAGTTCAGTTTCACATATCTCTAGGGCAGGAACAAAATGCTGCCAGTCTCTTTGCATATCAAGAGTAATGTTTACTTCAGTTCCCAACAAGTTTCTCATCTTCATCTGAGACCACCTGACAAAAGTCAACCTACAGAATCAACTTAAGTAACCACCAACAGACTGAATGGACAAATAAAATGTGGCATGTATACACGATGGAATACTCTTCAGCCATAAGAAGAATGAAATCCTGTCATTGGCGGCAATTTGAATGAACCTGGAGGACATTATGTTAAGTGAAATAAGCCAGGCACAGAAAGACAAATGCCACCTGATCTCACACGTATGTGGAATCAACTTCTTTAGATTCCACATATGTGTGAGATCAGGTGGCATTTATCTTTCTGTAGAGAAGTAGAGAATAGAATAGTGGTTGCCAGAAGGTGGAGAGGGCAGAGGGGAGAAATAGATGAACAGGCATAGAGTTACAGTTAGGCAAAAGGATTAAGCTTCGGTGTTCTATTACACAATACGGGGCTTATAGTTAAAACTATTGAATTATATATTTCAACATAGCTGGAGGAGAGGATCTTGAATGTTGTCACCACAAAGAAATGATAAATGTATAAAGCGTCAGGAAAGCTATATGCCCTGATTTGTTTATTTCAAAATACATACATGTTTCAAAACATCACACTGTATCCAAAAAGTATGTATAGAAATAATCTATCAATTAAAAATAAGTAAAATAATAAAAAATTAAAATATTTAACCATCATGAACATTACCAAGTAAGTGAAAAGACAATCCACCGAATGGCAGAACACATTTGTGAATCATTTATTTCATAAAGGTCTAATATACAGGCTATATAAAAACTCATAACAGCTACGAAAGACAACATAATATTAAAAATTGGAAAAGACTCGAATAGACATTTTTCCTAAAAAGATATATAAATCAACAAGCAGAAGAAAAGATGATGGATATTGGTGGTCATTTAGAAAATGCACATTGAAACCACAACGAAATACCAGTTCACACCTGCAAGGATAGCTATAAGCAAAAAAAAAAAAAAAAAGAGAGAGAGAGAGAGAGAAATTGAAAATAAAAAGTGTTGCCCAGAATGTGGAGAAATTGGAACCCTTGTACCTTGCTGATGGGAATGTAGAATGATGTAGTCCCCATAAAACCTTTGGAGGTCCCTCAAAAGTTAAACAGAATTACCTATATCTTAGTCCATTTAGTGTGGCTATAATGGAATGCCTGACACTGGGTAACTTGTGAAGAAAAGAGGATTCTTTGGCTCATGGTTCTGCAGGCTGTATAGGAGCGTGGCACCAGCAGCTGCTTGGCTTCTGGTGAGGGCCTCAAGTTGCTTCTACTCATGGTGGAAAGTGAAGGGGAGCCAGGTGAAGGAGATGCAGAGATCACTGGCAAGAGAGAAAGCAAGGGAGAGGAGGGGAGGTCTGAGGCTGTTTGTAACAATCAGCTCTCATGGGAACTAACAGAGCGAGAACTCACTCCTCAGGGAGGGCATTCACTGATTCACGAGACATCTGCTCCCATGGCCAAAGCACCTCCCACTAGGCCCCACCTCCGACACTGCGGATCACATTTCAACTATAGGACATACAACCCAGCAACTCCATTCCCAGGCATACACCCCAAGGAATTGAACACCGGCATTGTAAGAAATACTTGTGTGCACATGATGGTGATGGCAGCAGTGGCCCGTCTGGAGCAGCCACTGTGAAGACAACAGCTCCAGCGGGGAAGGCGTGGCCGGGCTGCATGCTCCATGGAGCCCCTGGGAACCAGAAACAGGTGGGAACCCCACCCGCTTCTGAGTTGCTGGGGCTGGAGCCCTGTGCTCCCAGGCACAGCTGCAGCTGCCCGGCCGTGGCTGCAGACCCAGGTTTCCCTTGGCCCTCAGGGGCCTGGGCATCCCCCTCCTTCTGCAGACTTGCATGTGCCCACCCCTGCTGCCTGGCTTCTTCCTGCTTCTGGTGCCTGCTCTGATTTTGGAGCAAAGTTGAGGCCGAGCCCGGGAGCTGTCTCAACCTGGCCGGGTGTGCATGTGCTCAGGGTGGCACTCAGATGCCAGGCCCCTGCCACTTTGTCCCCCTCCAGAATTTGAGTGTTGACAAGCATCAGAGGGAGGCCAAGGGGGCACTGAGGGTGGCTTGGCATGAGCCTACAGCTGCCCCTCGGCACAACCTGGGCACTGTGGACAACATGATTGATGGCAGCAGGAGACAGACAGGCTCTTGGGTGGGCAGAAAGGGATGGGTCCCCAGTGAAGCCCCACCTTCAAGCCAGGGATGTCCAGAAGCATGCGGGCTAGGTGGAGTCCCACCAATTCCAGGTGGAGTCAGTTCCTGGTGAAGTCTGCGTCCTGGAGTAAGAACTTGTGATGCTTTTTACAGGCCCACTCCTGGCCGTCCATGGACCAATCAGTGTGCACTTCCTCCCTTCTGAAGTCCACACTCAGCCGGACTCACAGAGATCTCACTGGCTACCAGCTGTGGGAAGGACATACCCACTGTGGGTCTCCTCAAATCATCAGGACAACCTGCCTGTAGAAAAGAGCTAGCCACTCCCAGTCTCCTCTCCACGGAGAGCTGGGCACCACGGAGAGCTGGCCTGTCTGCAGAGAGAAGCTACCCACTGCGGGTGTCCTCTTTGCTGGGAGCTGGACATTCATCAGGGCGACCTGCCTGCAGAAAGGAGCTGCTCCCTCTGGGTCTCCTGAAAGCTGTTCTGCAGCTCAATAAAGCTCTTTTCCACCTTGCTCGCCTTCCTGTTGTCTGAGTACCTTATAGTGTTAGTCTGTTTTCACACTGCTGATAAATACCTCTGAGACCGGGAGGAAGAGGAGGTTTAGTTGGATTTATAGTTCCATACGGCTGGGGAGGCCTCGGAGTCATGGGCAGGCAAAAGGCACTTCTTACATGGTGGCAGCAAGAGAAAAATGAGGAGCAAGCAAAAGCGGAGACCCCTGATTAATCCATCGCATCTTGTGAGATTGACTCACCACTATGAGAATGGCACGGGAAAGACCGGCCTCGTGATTCAACGACCTCCCCTTGGGTTCCTCCCACAACACATGGGAACTCTGGGAGATACAGTTCAAGCTGTGATGTGAATGGGGACACAGCAAAAATCTCAGATTTTGAGATTCAAAAAAAAAAATCTCAGTCATTCTTCCTGGACCTGGGACAGGACCTTGGGACCCACTGAATGGCACAATCCAAAGAGCTGGGACACAAACAGGGCTGGAACATGTTGCAGGCAACAAGGAGAGCTGCGGCCGGTGGCGCTTTTGCCCAAGTCTTGCTCAGGCCCACTGGGCTCGTTCTCCCCATTCAGCCAGCAGGCTGCACGCTGGGCACAGAGCTCAGGCCTAGGGGCTCCCCACGCCAGGGCTGCGACACCCTTTTTGGGGCTCTGCAGTTCCTGACGTCTCCAAGCCTCTGAGTAACACCGTGTTCCCCGGTGCCCACGGTGGAAAGCCGCTTGCGGTAGGCCCGGCCCTGCTGCAGCCTTGCATGAAGTCGGTGCTTGTGCCAGCACCTGGAGCTGCCCACCCTGCTGCAACTGGCATGGCTGGCTGTGTGCAGTGGCCAGACCCCATGCTCACGCACATGCCCCTCACTGCTCTGCCCTCGGCCCCCCTTGGCAGCCATGGGATCTGAGCTGGTGGCACTCCCAGGTGCAGCCTGCTGGCTGAGCAGAACTCAGGCAGGGGCTTCAGGCTGGAGAAATGACACTTGAAGGAGCCTGTGACAATAGCAGCACAATACCCAAACAGTAGGCCATTTTACATAAGCTGCTTGAGCACTCGTAGGTTTGGGTATTTGCAGGGCTCCGGGATGCCGAGGGACGGCTCCGCTGGGGACCTACCCAGAGGCGGTGGTCACACCGCATTGTGAATGCGCCAAACGTCACCGAGTTGTTCACTTTAAAATGGTTAATTTTATGTTACGTATATTTTAGCTGGAAAGAAAAGGAGAAAAAGAAATACTTGCTGACACAGGAGGCTGAGGGAAAATGGGAAAGTTGAAGTTTGAGCAATTTCGGTTTTCTGTCAGGAGTAAATTAAAAATAATCAAAAGTGAGTTGCCTAAAAACTCAGGGAGACTCCCTTCTTCCGGGTGACAAGCAGGAGGAATGAGATACGAAGAATGTGAAATGGCAGCTCTGACTAAATGTTAATAACCCACAGGCGGTGCGAGAAAGGCAATATTGTATAAAATCTGAAAATCAGTTTTAATCTTGAAAAATAATAAATGGTAGTTCCTGTTATTCTTCTAGAATATAGGTGTAAGCATTAAGACTGAGGCAATAAGAAATATGGGCTTAGAAACAACTATGTACATTTCACATGAAGAATTATCTGAGTCCAGGGACCTATTTATGAGCGAGATGGGGATGTATCTGATAAAAAGCCTTCCAATCTAGTGCACTTGCCAGTGCCCTGGAACACAGCTTGATGGATGTTTATATTACCTCCGTACCCTCTAATGTAGAGTCCACCTTGTGCGTGTGGTGTTAATAACAACAGCATCTACTGAGCACCTGCTGTGTGAGAGTCCTCGTCCTCAGGGCTCCTCATGGATTGTTTTATTTAATGCTGCTTTTTACCAATGTAAAAACTGAGGCCGACGACAGTTTACAGAGTTGGCCACACATCCAGCAAGGCGTGGATCCAGGATTCCACGCAAGCCTGCTCCAGTCTAAGCTGGACCCTTACCCCCAGGACCCAGCGTGGGGTGGTGAAGCACAGTAAAACCGTGGGTGTGAAGAGTGATGATACTTGGTGTAGGGCGTGGTGTTCACATTCAGTTCCTTCAGGCGTCACTGGAATTGTTCAGCATTGCGAGAGACCACTGGATTCTGTTTTTCTTTTCTGTTGAGCAGCAGATGAAAGGAATGCATTGTCTGTAGGCTTCTCAGATGAAAAATGTAATTTTAAACCCTGAGGTCACCCTGAGGATGGCACAGTGTTCACCTACGGGAGGGACCGATGAGCAGACAGCAGGCTCCAAGCCACCACTCCCCTGCAGTCAAGGCTGAGCTCCTTGAAGGAATGACCTAAATGGCTTGAAATTGCTCTGCCCTCTCTCTGTTGAGTATATACATTTAGATTTTAAAAGCTACATGAGTGGGCACCAGCGTCCCATTTTATACCACACAATAACTTAGGCACTTTGGTCTACATCCACATGGTGAACCCCACGTTGACTTACTCTTCCCTCTAGACACACTGACCGCGGCCCGAGGGGGCTGACCACGTGTAGGGTCTGCCCCTCTCCAGTCCCCAGACACGTGTGCTCCTGCTGAGGGAAATGCCGACTGATCTGAAATCTGCTTGTGCCAGTTGTATGTGTTATTGAGTTTAGGTACTTTTAACGAACCATCATAACCCAATGAGATAAAAGGACAAAATGGGTTATCTCTGTAAAACCTGACTTGCTAGTTTTAAATAACTTCATAAAGAGAGTCATTAAAAAATTAAACCATTATGAGTACATTGGAATCAAAGAACAATGAAGCATTTGGTAGAAGTCTGAAGGACTTTTTACTCAAACTGTAAATTTTTGTACTCGAATATCCATCATGTAACTGGTGGTGGGTAATCCCAATTATACTTACAAATTATGTGAATATATTAAATTATCACAGGCACTCTGGAAATATGCACATCTATTATGCATCAATTAAAAAACATTTAAAAATGGGAAAATAAAACTCATTCTTGGACATGTTCTGAGTGCAAGAGATAAGGCAGTCCTGCAGCTCTCACACCCACATAAAAATGCAAAAACGTATGTGCTTTATGGTAAAGTATAATTTTCAAGAACTATAGGTGTTTTTTCAAGATTCTCCACTTTATTCAAGTTGATATGCCTACTGTAATGGAAAGGTCCTAGGCATGAAAGGAAACAGGGCCTTACTTTGGGGACCAAGATTTTTCTCTTTCCTGCTTTGATGTCCAGGGTTGCCTGTTAAAAGAATTTCCTCATTTCAGCCACAGAGCTGAGGGATCCAGCCTATTCCAGTTCACGCCTCTGATCTCTCGCCTACCCTGGGGGCACCCTCACTACTGCTGCCCCCAGCTCCCTGGGGAGTGGGATCACACATGTTTGAATGAGCCAGGATTAAGAACTGACTTCTCTATCATCCCAGCAGCTCTGCCCTCACCTCCCACACCCCCGATCCCTGGCTTCCATCTTCGTGGCTCCCACCTGCTTCCAGACTTCCTTCCCACTCACCTGAGTGATTCTGTGTTTTTCCCTTCTGTCCACTCCCTTCTTTTTCTCTCCCCAACCCTGCCCATTCCATCCTCCACATTCTTGAGACATGGCTCTTCACCCAAACCTAGTGAGCGAGTGAGTGTCTGCCTGGACAGATGAGGGAGCCCCAGCAGTCCGTCAGCATCCAGCACCACCCCAGGGGGCCACTGTAGCTCCATCCACTGGCCATGCTCTTCAAGTCTGATCCATTCATTGCGCACAGAGGAGCTCCAGGCCGCTGGATACATCCTGCCAGAGCCAGTGTCCTTCCTGGAGACACACCAGATAGAGGTCTCCAGATCATGCAGGAGATGCAGATGGTTGTCCTGCTGTTCCTGAGAGTGGCGTGGGGACGGACTCACTGTGATCCCACAATGGGCTGCAGCTGAGAGCCCCAGCATGCCAGCACCTCTGACCTCTAGCTTCCTTCCTTCCCTGAATTACTGGGCTCAGTTTTTGAGCATGGGGAAATGATTTGCAGTTCAAACACGGAAGAGCATTTCCTTCATCCTGCTGCAGGCAGGCAGGCAGACAGACCTCAGTCCTGAGACTTCCTTCCTACTCTGGGCACCTGCATCACCTCCAGCATCGGTGTTTGTTGAGGGGCAGACCCTTTAAAAGTGGCATGCATGGAGAAGTCCAGCATGGTAGCATGTACAGTGGATTCTTGTTAAATGCTGGGGCCATGAACTCTGACCATGCCAACAGAGAGGGGCATTGGCAAAGAAGCCAGACCTCTGAAGGAGCCACACATGCGGA
>PVKP010046739.1:0-15427 GCA_004027715.1 Plecturocebus donacophilus | reverse complement strand
TCTTTCTTTCTCTCTTTCATTCTTTTTTTTCTTTCTTTTGCTGTTTCTTTCTTTCTCCTTTTCTCTCTTTACCTAAAAAAAAAAAAATCTTAGTTTTGTTCTGGTTGCTCAGCTTCTGTCTCTTACCTTGTTTCTTGCTCACCTACCCATTCGCCTTGCTTCTGCTTCTGCTTTTACTCATTCCGCCCTTTATCCATCTTCCTGTTTCCTCTGCTACTTTCCCCTGCCTCACAGCTTGGTTTATCTTGTTTTCTGTTTTATTTTGAGTTGCCATGTGTCACCACAGAGAAAGCCCTTATGTTGTAATACCTGATTCCTTGTTCTCTTGAGAGAACTTTCATGAGATTTTAGCTAAATTAATTTGATTTTCATCTTTATCATTTATAAAATCGCAATAATGATAAAACATCGCACAGGAGTTTTTTTTTTTTTCTTTTTGAAGGCTTAAGCAAAGGGGAAGTAGAAATAAAAATATAAGGTAGAAATAGTAAACAATTTATTATTAATTACATAATTATAATTCTTCAAAAACCCTTTTACTGTGTCTTATTACTCCTAACTGTAGGAACTTAGCTGGAAATCAATGAAAAACCTTCTAAATGAATGAAGAAAGGGCTAAAGATAGACTGGAGCAGTGGTCTACCTGTGGATGAAAGGAGATAAAAGGGACCATCCAGTGCAGGTTTCGCATCATGAAGGCAACTTGGTTAGGTCTGGGCTTGGATTGTTTTGGAATTAATTTCAGGCATTTGCACTAAGAATGTAATCGCAGTGGGAACTCCTTGTGACAGATGTACAGAGTTTAGTGGGAGATAATTATATTAAATTTTCCATGTGGCTCCTGAGGTTTCAGGGGATTAGTTTAGATGGTCTGTTTGGACTTGACTACTTTTACACAATGTATTTGTTAGTTTGCAATATGGTATTCATGAGGATTAATGGCTGCATTAAATAAGAGTAACCCTAAGACTTTCTGAGAGCTCATTATAAAAACATTCAGTCAAAATCCCCAGTCTCCGTGGCCATAATCTTTTAGTTGAATTGAATAATGTGCCCTCTTATCCTGCATGAAGGAGGGTCTTGTCACTTTCATGTTCACTGGGGGTTCCTGTCACATCTTGCCCTTGCTGGGGCTGTGAAAGGGCAGCAGTTTTGCTTTGTTCACCTTGAATAACCCTCAGTGTTAACAGGATGGTTTGTTCTTGGTGGAAAATGGTAGAGTGTTGATTTTTGATGTCTTGATAATGATCTTGGATATGTTCACAAATTTGTGTGGGTAGAGGAAGGAAAAACCAACATAAATAAGTTTGAATTTGTATTTCAGAGCTGATTTTTTCTTCTTGTTTTCTTTCTTTCTTTCTTTCTTTTTTTTTTGAAACAGAGTCTCACTTTGTTGCCCAGGCTGGAGTGCACTGGTGTGATCTCAGCTCACTGCAACCTCCCCCTCCCTGGTTCAAGCTGTTCTTCTGCCTCAGCCTCCCAAGCAGCTGGGATTACAGGGGCATGCCGCCATGCCCAGCTGATTTTTTATATTTTTAGTAGAGATGGGGTTTTGCCATGTTGGGCAGGCTGGTCTCAAACTCTTGGCCTCAAGTGGTCCACCCACCTCGGCCTCCCAAGGTGCTGGGATTATAGACATGCCACCATGCCCAGCCTGATTTCTTTTTGTTTTAAATGCCACATGACTATTATCTCTATGCCCTAAGACATAAGGCAACTGAAGAAAGCATGCCTAGTGTGAAATATTTATCTTAGATTTTTTTAACTGAAATGATTTTAGTAAACATTCTGTTTATATTACTAACTGAAGAAGGTCAGATGATAGTGTTGATAAAAATGCAAGCCATTTCAAAGATTAAAGCAGCACTTCGCTTCTATGCATATATTGTGTTTTAGTCCCATCAATAGCTTTTTTCAGGATCAACCTGTCATTAAACCTGTCGTCCAGTTCATCCATTGTTTTCTTTTTTTGAGACAGAGTCTTGCTCTGTTTCCCAGGCTGCAGTGCAGTGGCTCTATCTGAGCTCACTGCAGCCATCTCCTGGATTCAAGCGATTCTCCTGCCTCAGTCTCCTGAGTAGCTGGGATTACAGATGTGCATCACCACACCCAGCTAGTTTTTGCATTTTTAGTAGAGACGGAGTTTCGCCATGTTGGCCAGGCTGGTCTTGAACTCCTGATCTCAGATGGTTACCTGCCTTGGCCTCCCACAGTGCTGGGATTACAGGCATGAGGCCACTGTGCCAGTTTTTTAAAAATATTAATTCCAATTTTCTTATGCTTAGATACCATCTATTGAGTCCATATTATATAAATGGTGCAAGGTACGTAAACCTCTGTCTATTGTAAATACTTTCTCTCAGGCCATCTCTTGTCTTTTAACTTGTGCCATTTTATAAAAACAGAGATAAATAGTATGTAGTCAGATTTGTCAGTCTTTTAGTAACTTTTGAGTTTTTAATACTAGAGAGATCCCATCAGTACCCAAATTATTAATGTCCTATAATTTTCTAACATTTTAATTGTATATATTTTCTAATGTTTTACTATAGCTTCTTATTTCATGTGAAATTTCTGGCTTGAGTTAAGGAAAGATTTATCTTTTCTCCATTCACATAAAATGTAACTATTTCCATATATTAAATTCCTTTGTATTTGTGGATATATTTCTGGACTTCTTTCAAATGTTTTGTTTATTCTTATGCCAGTACTGTGTGGTTTTAAAGCATATATATGTATATATATATATATATATAATTTTTTTTTTTAAGATGGAGTCTTGCTCTGTTGCCCAGGCTGGAGTGCAATGGCATGAACTCGGTTCACTGCAGCCTCTGCCTCCCGGGTTCAAGCAATTCTCTGCCTCAGCCTCCCGAGTATGGTAGCTGGGATTACGGGCACCTGCCACCACACCCAGCTAATTTTTGTATTTTTAGTAGAGACAGAGTTTCATCATCTTGGCCAGGCTGGTCTTGAACTCCTGACCTCGGGATCCACCTGCCTTAGCCTCCCAAAATGCTGGGATTACAGGCATAAGCCACCGTGCCCTGTGCCATATATTCTTCTAATTTTAAAAAAGTTCATATTTTCTTTCACATGGTGTCAAAGAAATTTTACACGAACAGGAAGGTATAAAGTAAAAAATTGAAATCCCTTTTTCTTGAACCCATTCACCATAGTTTCTCTTCCGAAAGTAAACTACTGTTAAATTTCTTGACTTTTTTTCCCCAGAAAACTGTCCATGTACTAACACACACAAAACCATGGGTAGAAGTTTACAATTTGACAGTAGACACATTATTCATTGCTTTTAAAAAATAACAGCTTTAAGGTGTAATTCTGATAACCATACAACTCATTCAGTCTACAATTCATCGGTTTTTAGTATATCCAGATAGTTGTACAACCTTTACCACAATTTTAGAACATCAGCCCAAAAGGATACCTCTTACCCATTAGCATGCACTCCTCATTCCTCTCCCCACCTCCTCACTCCCAGCCCTGGCAAATAGTAATTTACTTTCTGTCTATAAATTTGCCTATTTTGGATATTTCATGTAGGTGGGTTTATACTTCGCCTCAAGTGGTCTTTTGTGTCTGGTTTCTTTCACTTAACATGATGTTTTCAGGGTTCATCCATGGAGTAGCATCTGTCAGTACTTAATTTCCTTTTTGTTGAATAATATTTCCTTATATAGCTATGTCATATTTTATTTATTCAGTCATCAGTTGATGGACATTTGGGGTTTTTACTTTTTAGCCACTTTGAATACTTGTGTATATTTGTTTTGTACAGACATATGTTTTCATTTTTCTTAGATATTTATCTAGGAGTGCAATTATGGGGTAATATGGTAATTCTATATTTAACCTTTTCAGGAACTGCTAGACTGTTTTCTAAAGTGACTGTACCATTTTACATACCTGTCAGGAGTGTATGAAGATTGTAGTTTCTCTGGATCCTCACCAACACTTATTATTGTCTTTTTGAGTATAACCATTCTAGTGGGTATGAAGCATGAAGTGGTTTTGACTTGCATCCCCCTGATGCCTAATGATTTTGGCCATCGTTTGTGCTAACTGACTGTGTATATAGCTTCTTTGGAGAAATGATTTATTCAGATCCTTTGGACACTTTAAAATTTGGTTATCTTTTTATTATTTAATTGCAAGAGTTCTTTTTATTTTCTAGATACAACTCCATCATCAGATAGATGATTTTTAAGTATTTCCTCACATTCTGTGGATTGTCTTTTAACTTTGTTGAGCGTGTTCTTGAAGTATAAAAGATTTAATGTTGATGATGTCCAATTTATGTGTCTTTTTTTGTGCTTTTGGTGTCCTGTGTAAGAAACCATTGCATGATCCAATGTGCATTTATATCTGTGTTTTCCTCTAAGAGTTTTGTGGTTTAAACCCTTACATTTAAATCTTTGATTCTAAGTGTATGGTTTGAGGTAGGGGTCCAGTTTTATTTGTTTGCATGTGGCTATCCATTTTCCCTGGCACCATTTAATGAAAAGACTATTTTTTCATGTTAGACTATCTGGGGACCTTGTCAAAAATCAATTAACCTTAACTGTGAATGTCTGTTTCTGAACTCTCAATTCTATTCCATTGACCTATATGTCTGTTCTTATATCTATGAGGTATTATCTTGATTACTGTAGTGTTATAGTAAAGTTTGAAATTAGAAAACATGAGTCTTCTAAGTTGTTCTCTCTTTTAAGACTGTTTTGGCTATTCTGGGTCTCTTGAATTTGCATGTGAATTTTAGGATCAACTTGTCAATTTTTGTTAAGAAGTCAGCTGGGATTTTGATAGGCATTACATTGAATCCGTAAATTGATTGAGAGGTATTGCCATCCTCACAATATTAAGTCTTCAGACCCATGAACATGGGATGTCTTCCCATTTTTTTAGATTCCCATTTATTTAAATGTATTTAATTTCTTTCCCCCATATTTTGTAGTTTTCAAAGTATAAATTCTGTTCTTCTATTAAATGTATTTTGTTCAGTGCTGTTGTAAGTACAATTTTGTCTTAATTTCATTTGTAGGTTATTTACTGAAATTGTATAGATATGTGATAATTTTTTGAATTGATCTTATAAGCCTGCAAACTTGCTGAACTTATTTATGAGTTCTAATAGTTTTTTAGTGGATTCTTTACTTATTCTATACATGAGATTGTGTTACTACAAATAGAGATTGTTTTACTTTTTCATTTCCAAAACGGATGCCTTTTAGTCCTTTTTCTTGCCTAAGTGTCCTGGCTAGACCCTCCAGTACAATGTTAAATAGAAGTGATAAGAACAAATATCCTTTCTGTTCCTGGTCTTAGAGGGAAACCATTCAGTCTTTGTTAACTAAGATGTTAGCTGCAGTTTTCCATAGATGCCCTTTATCAAACTGAGGAAGTTCCTTTCCATTCTTAGTTTCTTGAGTGTTTTGATCGTAAAGGGTGATCAGTCTTGTCAAATGCCTTTTCTGTGTCTCTTGCATCTATTTTGATGATCATATGTTTTTTGTCCTTTATCTATTGATATGATTACATTGATTTTTGGATGTAAAAACAAACTTACATTCCTGGGATAAATTCTACTTGTTCATACTATATAATTTTTTTTTTTACACTCGTAGATAATGGTTTTGCTGGTATTATGTTGAGGACTTTTGTGTCTGTATTTATTAGAGATTACTAATCTGTAGTTTTATTGTGGTATCTTTGTCTGGTTTGGGTAGCAGGGCAATACTGGCCTCATAGACTGAGCTGCATAGCATTTCCTCTTCTATTTTTTTCTGAAAGTATTTGTGAATAATTGGCATTCATTCTTCTTTAAATATTTGGTAGAATTCACCAGTGAAGCCATCTGGGACTAGGTTTTTGCATGTGGGTGGTTTTTAAATCTCTTTGCTTGTTAGAGGTCTTTTCAGATTGTCTGTTTATTCTTGAGTCAGTTTCAGGATTTTGTATTTTTCTAGGAATTTGTCATTTCATCTAAGCTAATGAATCTGTTGGCATACAGTTGGTCATAGTATTACTTTATAATCCTTTTTATTCTGTATGATTGGCAATAATGATTGCTCTTTTAATTCAGGATTTTAGTTCTACCTTGCTTTTTAATGTCCTATATTTTAGCGATCTTTATGTAAACATTGAATTTATTTTTTAGTGACCACATAGTATTCCGTAACTAACCTATGTATAGTCATTAATATTATGAATAATGCCACAGTTAATATCTTTTGATATATTTTAGTGTACTTTTGGTGATCATGTGTTTCTGAGGGTAAATTCTTAGCCGCTGACTTGTTAGGTCAAAGGGGTGTAATGTTCAATATTAGTAGATATTGACAAATTATCCTTTATAGAGTCTGCACTATTTACATTTATTTTTCTATACTATGATATCCTTTACTTCTTTGTCTTTTATTGAGTTATTTTAACAAGTTACTGTTGTATTAAGAAATTAGCCTTTGTTATGTATCTTCCAAATATTTTTTCCTTGTTTGTAGTTTCTTTTGACCTTGTTGAACATTTTTTGCCGTACAGAAGTTTTAAAGTTTTGTGTGGTCAGATTTATCCTCCATTTCCGTTCTGGCTTCTGGACCGGTATCTCTGCCATGTATCACACGGTATTACTGCCATGTAAATAGGCTCTTTTAGGCTTCAAGAAACAAGTGATGGATTTTATTGAATTCATAGAGAATAAGAAAAAGAGGACTAGTCACACAGTCGAGTTCATGTTTTGGGGACACAGCAGTCTTCCAGGAGTTAGTCTGTAGGATCTGCTCTCTGCAGGGAGCTTGACTGAAAATCTAGTACTTGGCTCTTCAGAGATGACATTCCATTCCTCCCTTGCTTCCTTCCTTCTTTCTAGGTGACATTCTACTGTTATGGTCCTGCCGCCTTTTCTGCTGCTTGTATGACTCTTGATCTTTCTTCTCTGTTTATCAAAGCCTTGTGACTTCTGCTCTCTTGCTCTGCTTTTCGTCATCTCTCTGTAGACTTCTGTGCCCACTGTTAAGTACTGACTCTTGGTGTCTCCATTTTCCACTCCTGTTCAGACAAGAGATCAGATTGGCTTGTCATGTCACTGTTCTTTGTTCATTGTAGACCACTGCAGATGTGGGGAGACTTTCTGTCAAGCTTCTCTTCATTCTGCAGATTGGCTGCTCTTTGCACTAACCAGTCAGCCTGGTTTTCAAAAATGGGACCAAGTGGTAGAGTGTAGGGTAGCCTCTGTACTTAAAAAAGTCCAGAAGCTTAAAAAAGTGCACGTGGCAGAAATTTTGAAAAAAAAAAACAAGGAGCATTATAAGCAACAGGCACCTACCTTTGTCTGATTTGGTAAAATGTGCAACGCAGTAGGCAGCTATTCTGTGTGTACAGATGGACCTCAAATCGCAGACCATCAGCGCCCTCAGTTAGCTAGGGTCAGTGGAGGGGTACGACTCAGACACGATTAACCACAGTGCAGGGAAGCATGGAAGATGGCACTTGGCAGAAACTAAGCCTTAGGAGAGGAGCCTGTCAAGCCTCTGAATTCAGAGATGTGTTTGAAACAGACATTGTTTCAGAGGACTTGGAGAGTGGTGTCTCATTCACAATAGGCATCATGTTGTTAGATAAAGATATTGTGGTATAGACAGTGCAACCAGAAAGGGCTGCATGAACAGAGGCACAAAGGCAGGAAAGCAGAAAGTGAGGAAATGTCGACTCTTGGACTTCTGAATCTGACTTAGGAAAAATTAAAGGTCTAATTTGGGAGTGTCCAGATTCCCTGAGAGGATGCTTGGGTTTTATTTGGTTAGTAGTGGGGAGCTATTGAAAGTTTTGAGCTGGATGATGACATTAATTAATTCAGCAAATATTTATGTGTGTCAGCCTTTGTTCTAGGCACTTTGGGGTAAATCAATGAGCGAAATAAACTGGAAAAATATTCCTGCTTTTAGAACTTATATTTTAGTTGAAGAGGCAGTCAATATTACTATGTGTAATAAGTATGTCATATAGTATGCCAGGTAATAGATAAAATTTTTTTTTAAAAATTGTTAATTAAAAATAAATTTTTTTTAATTGTTAAAACTTAAAAATTTTAAAAAGTAACGTGATGGGGAGTTGGTGTGTATGTAGGGGTTTAGTGGGAAAGGCAGAGTTGTGATTTTATTTTATTTTATTTTTGAGATGGAGTCTCACTCTGTCACCCAGGCTGGAATGCAGTGGCGTGATCTTGACTCACTGCAGCCTCCACCTCCTGGGTTCAAGCGATTCTCCTACCTCATCCTGCTGAGTAGCTGCAGGTATGGGCTGCCACACCCGGCTAATTTTTGTATTTTTGGTAGAAATGGGGTTTCACCATGTTGGTCAGGCAGGCCTTGAACTCCTAGCTTCAACTGATCTGCTTGACTCAGCTTTCCAAAGTGCTGGGATCACATGCTTGGCTTGTGATTTTATATGTGTATGTATATATATATATATATATATATTCCTTTTATTTTTAGTTGGCACATAATCTTACATATTTATTAGATACAGAATGATATTTTGATATGGGGATACAGTGTATAATGATCAAATCAGGGTAATTAGCATATTCATCATCTCAAACATTTATTATTTCTTTCTGTTGTGAACATTTAACATCCTCTCTCCTAGCTTTTTGAGGATATAGAATAACATAGTTTTTACTCTCTACTTCCATGAGGCCACATTTTTTTAGCTCCCACGTATGAATGAGAACAGGTATGTTCTGTGTCTGATTTGTTTTGCTTATCATCACGTACTTCAGGCTCATCCATGTTGCTGTGAATGACAAGATTTTGTTCTTTTTTATGGCAGCATAGTATTCTATTGTGTGTATATGCCACATTTTCTTCATCTCTTCATCTTTTGATGGATGTTTAGGTTGATTTCATAGCTATTGTGAATAGTGCCATAGTAAACATGGGGATGCAGGTATCTTTTTGGTATACTGACTTCCATTCCTTTGGATAAATAGTAGTAGGGTTGCTGGATCACGTGGTCATTCTATTTGTAGTTTTTTGAGAAACCTCCACACTGTTTTCTATAGTTACTGTACTAATTTACATTCTCACCAACAGTGTATACAAATTCCCTTTTCTCTGCATCATTGCCAGCACTTGTTATTTTTTTGTCTTTTTGATGATAGCCATTCTCACTGGGGCAAGATGATATTTCATTTCATAGATGTGATTTTAAATAGGTGGTAAAGGTAGGGCTTAGTGAGGTGCCAGAAGATAGAACCTACTACAGGTTGAGCATACCTAATCTGAAAATTCGACCTCTGAAGTGCCCCAAAATTTAAAAGGTTTTGAGAGCTGATACCACCAGTAGAAACTTCCACACCTGACGTCATGTGATGACAGGTTGCATTGAAAACTTGGTTTCATGCTCAAAATTATTAAATATAGTGTGTAATTTTACCTTCAGTCCATATATATAAGGTGTATATGAAATAGAAATGAATTTTGTGTTTAGACTTGGGTCCCATCCCCAATATATCTCATTATATATATGCATATGTTTCAAAATCTGAAAAAGTCAGAAATCTGAAATACTTCTGGCCCCAAGCATTTCAGATAAGGGATACTCAAACCTGTAGTTCATTAGGGAGAATATTATAGAAAGCCATATTGGGGCCAGGCACGGTAGCTCATGCCTGTAATCCCAGCACTTTGGGAGGCCGAGGTAAGTGGATCATGAGGTCAGGCGTTCGACACCAGCCTGGCCAACATGGTGAAACCCTGTCTCTACTAAAAATACAAAAATTAGCCTGGTGTGGTGGCGCACGCCTGTAATCCCAGCCACTCAGCAGGCTTAGGCAGGTGAGTCGCTTGAACCCAGGAGGTGGAGGTTGCAGTGAGTCGAGATCGTGCCACTGCTCTCCAGCCTGGCTACTGCACTCCAGCCTGGCTACTGCACTCCAGCCTGATGACAGAGTGAGATTCCGTCTCAAAAAAAGAAAAAAACAAAAACAAAACAAGAAACCCAGGTTGAACGTTGTTGAATGGGGGCGCAGGGCTGCTGATGAAGAGTCTGGAGGCAAGAAAAAACACTAAAGTTTGTATGAACTGATGGGTTGCTTCAGTGTGGGAAGTGAAATTTTTTTCCACTTGGTTTGTATTTTTCTACCTTAGTAAAGAAGTCCAGCAGTTAACTAGCCCACTAAGCTCTACATTGTTTTTTTAGACTTGCCAGATATGATTTCTAAACTATAGGTGTTCTTTACTACCAAGAGTCTAGTATTTCTTTATTTATGGACTATCCATATCAGAATCACCTGGAGGTACTAATTAAACATATAGATGCCTCGGCCCTGCCCTAGACCTAATCTTGGAGACAGAGCAGGATAGTGGCTAAGAACACAGGCTCAAGGTAATCAGCCTGGGTTCAAATCCTGGATCTGCTCTTACTTGACTGGGTGGTCTTGGTCAAGATACTTACTTAATTTTTCTGTGCCTCAGTTTCTTCATCCATAAAATGGGAATAGTGATACTATCTACTTCATAGAATTACTGTGAGGATTAAGTAGATTAATTCATGTGAAGTGCTAGAGCACTGCTTGTCACCTGGTACACACTTAGTGTTAAATACAAGTGTTTGTATTCAATCATAATCTCTGAGGGTGAGGCAAGTAATCTTCCAATTCAGCAGTCACCCTGGGTGGTTTATTTGCCCATGTGCTGTGGGATACACTGTTACTGCTTCTGGAGCTGTGGTGAACTCCCTAAGTGGTCCACACATCAGGTATGGTAACTTAGAATATGGGCCAATTAATGTTTCAATTTCACATATATAGTGGTTTATTTAGCAACAAATGCCATCATTTACTATGCATATTGCATGTTAAGCATATCCTATCGTCATTCACAAAAAACCCGTGATGAGTGTAGATATTAATCAAATTTTACAGGTGAGAAAACTGAGGATTACACTGATGAAAACTTTCCCTAAGCAACACAGCCTGGGAGCTGTGCAGTTGTCGTTGATCCTTAGCTCTGCCTGACCCCAGAGCACTTGCTCCTTCTTCAACATCTTCTAGTTATTCAACCTTTTTATCTTGCAAACATACGTATTTTACAGTCAGATGCATTTGTACAAATTCTTTAGCACTACTGGATAAAAGCCTCACTGGGCATGATTTATTAATGGTAAGCTAGTCGCATCATTCTATATGATTGAGATCTTAAAAAAAATTTTGTCTTTATAAGTAGAGATGTAGGAAAAACCAAAGTTCTTTTCCCCTTCAAACATAGTCACTCAGTACAGCACAGAATGCTTCTGTGACCAGTGCATTGGGGATTTCCCCTACATACCAACCAGACAATTCTGCCGCAGACACCAGCTCTGTGTCTCCTCTAATTCAATTTAGTTCGGACACTATCTATCTAGAGGTAGTGTCAGATCCCACTGCTTGAGAGCTGAGTCCCACAAGACTGTCCCCTACTTCAGATGCCAATCATAAGTCTAGGCCTCCAGAATATGGAATTTCTGACTGACCAGTGATTAAAGAAAAACTTAAGCACTTTTAAATTTTAAACTGTTTACTTTTCCTTTTTTCTTTCTTTTTTTTTTAGAGACAGGGAGTGCAGTGATGATATCATAGCTCACTGCAGCCTCGAACTTCTGGGCTCAAGTGATACTCCCGCCTCAGCCTTCCAAGTAATTGAGGTTACATGTACATGCCACGATGCCCTGCTAATTTTTAACATTTTTATTTTTCGTAGAGACAAGGTCTCACTATGTTGCCCAGACTAATCTTGAACTCTTGGCCTCAAGTGATCCTTCCACCTCGCCCTCCATAAGTGTTGGAATTAGGCACGAGCCCCAACACCCAGCCTAAACAGCTTGAGCATTCAGCAGATCATGGACAGTATAGCACCAGACCACAAGGGAGTGTAACTTCTCCAGGAGGGGCAAGAGGGGAAACTTTTATGGAGTATTTGCAGAAGCAAGACAAAGAAACCAAATTTTGATTGATTAGAGTACAGAGTTCCCGGTTAGAGATTAGTTGGTGGTTTTTAATTGGTACAGTTTCTAGTTTTAATTTACTGTTTACATTGGGCTTTGGTTTGTTTGCCTAGGGATTTAAAGTGACAAGAGCTACCCTACCCCAGTCTAATGGCCTCTCAATTGGATTTTTTTTTTTTAAGTTTCTTCCTATTGGTCAGCCCCTCGTTTATAAACTTGGACATAAGTGCCACTCTCTGTCACCATCATGGCTAGTTTGTCTTTGTCTCAGTGTGGAACTCATAAATCATGACAACAGGCTCAATGAAAAACGATTCCTTTTGTTGTTAATGTCATTTTTTTCTCTAATCACAGTGAGACAATCTGGTATGTTGCTGATGTTTTTGAAGATACAGTTAAGACTTTCGAGAGAATATAGCGCACCAGGAAGATTATAATGATGACCACCAGGAGGATAATACTGAGAGATTTAGCTTCTTAGTTAAGGTCCCTGCCAACCAAACCAGCTATTATTTCTATGGAAGCAAAAGAAAAACAAAAGTTAATGACTAGAACAAACCATAAATCAGTCTTTGAGTGCAGAGGGTGATTATTTAGGAAGATTTCTAGATTTGAGCTCTAAGCATATTTTCCTGGTTTGCAGTTTGAATGCCCCTGGTTATGGCAGTGGGCATTTTGGTGAACTCCCTGAGTGGTCTACACGTCAGGCATGAGGGTTGTTCTCTGAAATTTTATCAAGTGTACATCTCCAGCTTGCGGGGTTTTAGGAACGGAGCAGTTCTTGTGCAGAGTGATTCCACCTCAGGAAAGTGGGAGAAAATTGGTTGGAGGGACCTAGAAGAATTGAAGATTCAGTGCAGAACTACAGGTAGATAATATAACTTGAAAACAATTAATGGGGTTGTAGTCTAATACCATGTATACTGTTGTTCGTGGCTGAAACATAATTTTCTGTTTATAGTCATCCCTGTTTCTACCAAAGATAATCAGTGTAAGACTAATTTGATTGCATAATACATTTTATCTCATCAAACTTGGCCTGATTATATAAATGCAATAAGAATAGTCTTTGACCACGTAGGCTTTTTTCAAAGTTTGCTTTGCTGGAACTTTTGATAGGGAATCTAAGATTGGTCTTTTGAAAAACCTCTTAAACCTAGGAAGCCAAACAAAGGCAAATTTCAGACTTCATCTGCAGTACCTATATTTTGGGTGAATTCTTCTCCTCTCATAAGGTCCCTCAGATATCTTGAGGTTCTTGGGTCTGCTGAGAACTGATAGCTTTTGCTCACTCACTGAGACTGGGGACCTGTGCAGCCAGGCATTCTATGCGCACTCTCAGATACAACCCTTGGTAACATAACCAATGTTTCCAATTGTATCCTATTAGAAAGAGAACAGATTCTTTTTGAACTTCTGCAAATAATTATATTGCCATAAAAAAAATCTTCACAAGTAGCTTTCCAAGTTCCGGAGGATCAGGTGGAGAGAAAAAGTAAATACTTCAATCTTTATTCACAAAAGTGTAGTTTACCAAATTGCTGCAAGCTGTAGATGGCTTAAAAGGTAAAATGTTTCTTTAAATCTGGAAAAGAAAACTATAAAATAAAGAACCAGCAAAAATTTCACACATAAAGTCATAAAAACATTGTTTTCATCAGTTATTCAGTCCTTTGTAATTCTTGTTCCCCATGATCTTGGGATAGCAGTTTCACAGACTCACCCGTTTCTTTATTAGAGTTCTGAGGATTCTTACCCACTTTCATGGCATGATCTTATTTTAAAGTTATCAGAAACCTGTATATCCAGAGTACTTGTTAGAATCCTTTCCATGAATCTCCTTGAAGATGAAGCAGTTTTGGACTATAGCTGATTGCAAATGTTTTAGAGAAAAATCAAAACAATAACTGTCTATGGATGGGCCATGGTTAAATTCTAATGAAGTTTCATTATAATAATGATGTAATTGACAAAAAAAAAATCTGGTTATTTTCTGTGACATACAACATTTTAACATAATGATCAAAATGATAACTGTAGATATTTTATAAACACAATTTCAAAAAGTTTTAAACTTTTATTCCATTTATATTTATTTAACCACTTCTTAGACAAATATGCTTGAATTGCTCATAAAAAATCCCATGAGATTCTGAACAACGTTAGCCATTGAAAGAGTTCAGGAGATGTCACCCCAAAATATGCTGCTTGGGAATATTGATTGCTTTAAGCTGAAAGCATTTGAAAAATAACAAAGGAAGGGAAAGGCTTTTTAGGACTCCCTTGTCTGCCTACAGACAGATCCTCCAAAGAAATCCAACTATCATCCATCGCTTCTCCCACACCATCATCTTATGTTATTTCATTTTTCTTGACAAATCAGGCAGGTATTATAGTTTTTTTACTTTCATGACTGATGTGCGTCAAGATCAAGCAATCCATTTTTAATGTGCATTTTGCTCTAAGGTTGGATTTATGGTTTTTGATCTTAAACATCTGGCAGAGATAACACCAATCTGTTTAACCAGCAACCCAGGAAAAACTTGACAATTATGAGAAATTCCCATTTTTATTTTATCGACAATTTGAAAACCAGCTTTATTTACCACAGACTTATGTAAATCATGTGAATTTAGGAAAAAAAACCACATTTGGGTCGTTTCTGTATTTCTGAGAATTTTAGAAATAATTTACGTGTGGGCTTATTTATCCCTAAGCCAATTTGAATAGATCTCCATTAAAGGATTTTACAAATTGGTTTAATAATACCATCTGAAAATATCATACACACACACACACACACACACACACACACCCCCATAGACAGACAAAAGGAGATAAACTTCTGGTTTGAGTCACTTATTAAAAATAAGTCCAAGGCTGGGCACAGCGGCTCACACCTGGAATCCTAGCACTTTGGGAGGCTGAGGTGGGCGGATCACAAGGTCAGGAGTTCAAGACAAGCCTGGCCAACATGGTGAAACCCCGTCTCTACTGAAAATACAAAAATGTTAGCCGGACATGGTGGCGGGCACCTGTAATCCCAGCTACTCAGGAGGCTGAGGCAGGAGAATTGCTTGAACCTGGGAGGTAGAGGTGGAGGTTGTAGTGAGCCGAGACTGCACCATTGCACTCAGGCTGGGCGACAGAGCGAGACTCCGTTGCAAAAAAACAAAACAAAACAAAAAGTAGTCCAAAGGTCATTCTTGGTTGCTAGTTGCTTTGCAGTTGCTATAATTACAAGGCCATTAATTTGGAAGCCTTTTATTTCTTATCTTGCTCTGAGGTCCTCAACTAACTGACTTAACCCTGTAGCTTCCTTATCCTTTTTTTTTCTCTCTTTGTTTGGTAGTGTTGTGTGGGGAGAGTCTATTTACAAAAAGAACAGCTAGGGTGAATTGATGGAATGCCTGAAATGCTCTGAGAAAAA